>BMAO01000599.1:0-23440 GCA_019973975.1 Trichonephila clavata
TTTTACTTATGGTTTTTCTACGTTCCATAAAGAAAATATAAAAGTTTCTGTTTAATAAAATACATACTTGAATGATCAATGTCTACGTTTTGCAACATTTTTGTTTTCCTTGTAAGAACAAGCGAAAATTGCAAAATGTTTTTTTTTAAATTTAAACCTGCAACATATGCGCAGCGTAAATGGAGCACCACCACTCTGGAGTTTGGAAGTGAGAAAAAGGTCCCGGGGCGATGAATAAAAAGAAGTGTAATGTCTTTGTGATGTTTGAGAAAATTAATGGTATGAGAGTTAGTAAAATTAAATAATTGGTTTATTTAGGTCACAGCTATTAATTGCAATTCATTCATTTTCATTAGAGTTATTCATAATAAAGATTGATCATTAGTTAAAAATATGTTGTTTGTGAGGTAGGACCCAAAACAACCGTTCTATTCGGTGTTTTCCAACGGACTCCTTTCTGTCGCCCTTTTATACTCCAATTAAACTCTGGCTTGTGGGTGGAGTTTGGTTTTCCTCACTGTCAAAGGTTGCCGGGGTGATGTCAAAAGACAGTACCCAGCAATATTTAGAGGTACACGTGTGCATGGGACTGCTGTTATACTATCCACAAAAAGAAGCCGATTTTTCATCTGTGTGGCGCGAAATCGTCACACCGTGGATACCTAAATCTCTCGACACAACACTTTCAGACTTCTTGTAGGGATACGTGAAAAATAAGGTTTACCAATCTCTGAAATTGACGAATTGAAAAGTCAATTCAGGATACTGATCCTGCAATGATTCCTAGAACGTGGCCAGAAATCTCGTATCGACTCCCTGTGTTGCGTGCAACTATTAGCGCTACGTTGAACTCGTGCAATAAAACATTGTAAAAAATCTTTGATATTTTCTTTACGAGACATAAAAAACCGTAAATGAATACCTTTGCTTGTTTATTTGTAATTAATTCTTGAAAATGTGGCCATACTTTTCGAACTCCCAGTAGATTATAAAATAGCTGGGGAAAATTATTAAAGCGTCATTCTCAATTTAAAAAACATAAAATATAAACAATAAGTATTTTTCGCATAACTTTCATATATTTTTAATTTCATTTTATTTTGCATTAATTTTATTTCTGTTCAAAATCTGCGCATTAAGAATGAGACTCTACCTTAAAATAAGAAATAAATGTCAAATTTAAAATAACTTAACTAATCAGGATAAATAAATTGTTTTAGAGAAGTGCGTGAAAGAAAAGGTGTTAATACAGGTTTGTTAACACTTTCGATTTTTCATTTCTTTTACAGTTTGATTGTTTCTCTTGTATAGAACAGCGCCTCTTATGGGCAATGACGCTTTCTATGTTAATTAACTGAAAACATTTAGAAGAAAGGAATAGAAAATAACATGATTTATTGGGTAAAGGATTGCCCTCTTTAACGAGCTCCTAGGTGTATTTGTCTTTTAACACACTTAATTGTTTAATTAACTACAATCAAAACCACTTTAAAAACATTTAATAAAAATTAATTGCTTTTCCATTTGAAATTCTTGTTTCTTTTTTTAGATTAAAGGTCTAAAAAGCAATGTGCTTCGTATTTTCCTTAATTGTGGTAAAGGCATTTGTGTACAACTAATCATATGAGTAACGAGTTTTTAGAGATTTTCCGAATTTTCAGTATGACCACTCAGAACATATTTTCCAAGATATGCATATTCCTACATTTCTGAATAGCTGTAAAATGCGACCTTAAAATATTTTGAGGGTTCTGAAATAAAATATATTATGACTGATTGTTATAACAAGGGATTGCAATATCGGACCAAAAGTTCAATACCGGTATTCGATAATTTTTGGATCTTAATAACGGGAAACTGGTTTTCATACCCCGGCAGAAAAAAATTTAGATAAAGAAAGAAAACACAGACGTTTCTTTGTTTTATTTGCCAATTTTATTAGAGTGAAAATATCACAAAAAATAATTTGTAATTTATAAGTTATAACAGTATATTAAGAATCACAAAAAAGTAAAGGAACATCTTATTTATTTAAATCCCAAAAAAGTGTAAATATATCACCATTCAGTCTGTGGTACGATTACAAATGTCTGAAATGGGATCTTAAAAAGCATAATGCATCAATTGTACTGTCATTAAGCCCTGGAACGTAATTTTGTGCAAAAATTACCCGCTGCCGAAAACGCTCTTTCGGCTTCTACGCTAGTTGGTAGTACTGTTAACACACACACACACAATGCGCGAAATATTTTTTCCAGTATATATATTTACCTCTAAATCCTTCCTCTTTTCAAATAAATCGATTTTTCGTCGTATGGTTTTGGATATTGTTAATTTCTGTATTGTATCTTAGTTAGTCAAAATTTGTTCAGTTATATCCAATTCTAATTTTTGTTCAAGAGACAATTCCGTTTCACTTTTCACATTAGTTTCATCATCATCTTCGATAACTGTACCAAATGAATAGGTTTGAGGGTGCACTACAAATTTGATCAAATTTCAATAAGTTTCTTTTCTTCTTTTTCATTTTCATTTTTAAAATCATTATAATTATGTAAATACTGTAAGACATTTTTTCATTTCAGGGACAATTTAAAAAATTTCTAGTAAATACCGAAAAAACGATAGTTATACTTGTGAATACAAGTATTACAAAATTATACAAATGGCTCAAAATACCGGTATTCGGTATCCCGGTATTGCAATCCCTAGTTATAACTTGAAAAGTGAAATATGGCATTCATTCATTAAAAGACTATTTCGTTTAATGGTTCAAAAATAGAAGAACGAAAACTCAGTCTTACAATAAATTTCAATGTGCTGGTGTGAAAACCTAATTTAGGAGGAGGGAATAATTTTTTAAAATTTTTCTTAAATTTCTATTCTCCCTCTACTTTTTACTTTTTCTATTTTGATGATATGAAGTTTTATAACAAAATATTATGAAAGAAAGCTAATATAATTAAAATATTACTAAAAAGCAAAGAGAAAATATTTATAAGAATTCAAATTCTTTTTTTTTTTTCATTTTTAGCACGCACGTCATTATTCATAATTATGTACACATAAAGAATTATATTGTTATATACAAATAAAAAAGTAATTTTGATTTTAATAAGCTCTGTTAATATCAAAAATCAACTCTTTACTAAAACCAAAATTCTCGAATGCCAGTGCTGATCCAGTTACTGAATATGGATAAGCATATAATAAAATGGTATTTCAATTGTATTTGAAGCAAATTTATTGATTATCTGAAAGATGCTGAAATTCAGTTTAAAAACTCATTTGCACATACACGCGGGAAAAAAAGAATAAATTCATTATTTATCAGGCACTTTTCTAGTAGACGATTTGAAAAGTGGGCTTGGCAGTTTTGTTAAATCTAGTGTCATGCATCGAAAATTTTTCAATAACTTGACAAAAAAATGTGAATAAAGCTCTTAAATTTTACAAGCATGCTTAGAATGATTCAAGTTGCAGTATGATCCTACACAAAATATCGATATTTTGATTATTTTTGGGTACTACATCACCTTATATTTGGATTTCTGATTCTTTCAAAGTTCCTTGTGATGCATAGTTATTCCTTGAAAATCAATTTTAATATTTAAGTAGTTCATTCAAATATCGAACAATCATCAAAATAAACAAAATATGTAGAGTGGTTTAACTTAACATAACTCAAGCTGTAATTATATATAATAATTATACCTACTTATCTTGGGAACTCTTAATAGTAGACTTTTAATAATAGCGTCCACAATTCAGAGAGAAGCGCTCTGTAATCTTGTAAAATTTCTCTGACTTCAGGATTGCTTCTGTGTGACGCCCTCTAATTCTCTCTCTGTCCTATCCTTCTTCGTTCTCATTGATTACATTTGTACTTAAATAGTAATACATACACTGGCTAGAAAATGTCTGCATTCACCCATGACAAATCATACAGCAAAAGTGAAATTTAATAGAAATATAATTTTTTTTCTAGCAAATTTCATGAATTTTTTTATTATCATTTAAATATTGAGGAGGCAAGAATTCGCTAATTTTGAATTAAAACTACGCAAGATAACGGGAATTTTGTAGCAAAATACACAAATAATAGGTAGAAAAAGTGTGCATTCACTATTTGAATATTCTTAATTCCTGGAATTTTTATCAACAGGCGTTATAGGTTAACCGATTTTTTGCATTCAGTTATCGAGTAAAATAGCTTAAGAAAGTTGTGAAGCAATAAATTTTATGCTCTTGTGAGATACGAAGCAATTTAAGGACATGGAAAATAAAAAGAAGGAAATTAGTGTAAGTGAGCTTAAAATCATTGTGAAAATGTGGAAAGATGGGAAAAGTCGTTGGGATGTAGCCAGATCCGTTGGATGGCATTATTCATCTATTCAGCGTGTTATTAATAAAATCCAAACTTCTTTCAGTTCGTCCATCTTAACTCACAATCAGAAAAAAAACGAAGTATGATATCCTCGGTGAAAAAATTCGAGTTTGATTGAAACTCAAATAGCAACAGACATTCACGAAAAGTTTAACAAAAACATTTGAGTGGATACTACAAGAAAATTTTTGAAAAGGGCCAGATGCCGTAAACGAGCGGCTCGCAGAAAGCTTTATATTTGAATGACTAACCGGCTTAAGCAGATAACATTTGCAAAAGAGTATATACATAAGCCTCCAAAGTTCTGGATGACTGTGATATTCTACTATGAGAGCAAATTTTGTATCTTTGGCATAAAAGGTTGTTAATTGGTATGGAAAAAACCTTGCACATTGCTTTAAAAAAAGCATTTAGTGCCAACAGTTAAGTATGAGGGCGGTGGAGTCATGGTAAGGTGGAGCATGGCGAGTAATGTTGTTGGCAAGTTGGAGTATATCGAATTAATTATGAACAAATATAATTACATTGATGTCCTAAAAACAATTTGAAGATAAGTGCCACCCAACTAGGCCTAGGTTCGTCGTTTCGTTTCCAACACGACAACGATCCTAAGCATACCGCTGAGATTGTGAAGCTTTGGCTCTTGTATAATGTCCAAATCAACTGCACACACCCCCGCAGTCACCTGATTTGAATTCTATAGAACACCTATGAGATTTGCTGGAGCGTAAGATTTGTCAACAAAACATATCTAGCAAGGATATGCTGAAGAGTGTGTTCTTAAGGAGAAGATAGCGCTGAAGAAATTACTAGACTTGTTGATTCAATGCCGAAACGACTTCAGGAGGTTCTCAGAAGACAGGGTTATCCAACCAGGTCTTAAATATCTCATTATCCAGTTTAAATTATTTTTATGGTTACTTCTAAAACAGTGAACGCAGACTTTTTCTACTTGATTTTTGTTAGTATCGCTACAAACCTGTCTTTATTTTAAATATTACGAATGCAAACCGGATATACTTTTGAAATTCTCAGTACTTTAAATGAATTAAATAAAATATAACGTTTAAAAAAATTCAAATTCTAGTTTTTTTAAAAAAAATTTCTCGTTGCTTATGTAAGCAATTGTACGTGAACGCAGACTTTTTCTAGCAAGTGTATATTATGGTTCTTTCACAAGGCGAAGTTCTCATTTAAAACTGGACGCGGTAGTCTCGTGATCATGGTCATAAACTCATTACCGGAATTTAACGAGTCACCGGTTCGAGTCCTAGTACCACTGCAGATCAATCATGTAGAAGAGCTGACGCACATAAATTCACTGTGGTGGCTCTTCTTCCGAACTCAATTCCCTTTAATTCTAATTTGCACATATCGCGGTTCCTTTACAGAAAGAAGTTCTCCAATCAAGCAACGCATAGAAAGATACAATGTTAAGGATTAGTGAAACGGCCCGAAAAGAAAACGCTACACATGTATTAGGTTTTTAAACTTAAAAATATTTTTATTATTAAAAATGTTAACTTAGTTCATAGAAATAAAATCAAAATTTTGTAAAATAAAAATGTTAAAATATTTATTTTTAACTATTTCGCTTATATACGAGGAAGCTTCATTATAAGGCTTCATATTAGAGCCTAAAATTACCTTACCAATGCTTTGTATAAAATTTTTATAGATATGTGAGTTGAGAAGGTCGCAGTGACCAAGACATTAATTATTTAACGCTATTTACTGAAATGAACGAATAAATTAAACGCTGTATTAATTAAAATGATTCAACATATCCTCAAAATGTTAATAACTTAATCACAAGGCAAGATTACAAAGCTCTAATCGTATGGATGGAAAACCTAAACTATTGTTATAAGCATCTTAATATATAGTCAGTATTTTAATCAAATCACAGAAGAGAAACGCTCTTTTGAGAAAACAAAATATTACGTAACCTGAAACCTGGTGAGAACGTAGCGTTTCTGAGGTAATCGGATAACTGAAAATAATGTGACTAATTTTGCGAGGAACTTTGTTGTAGTAAACATATTAACCTAATTGCATGTGAAGAGAAGGCAGAATTTAGAAAGTCAGCATAACATGCAAATTAGAAGCGTTAATTAAAATTAAATCAGTGTAATTACCGTCTCTAGGGACTTTTGTGGGCCATATTTCCAGGTAGTAACCTCTATTTTAGCTCGTTCTACACTAATTTGGAGTAATGAAATGAGAAAAGCTGAATAATAATCTGTTTATGTTGCAATAGTTTTTTTAAGTATAGGTATGATTTTAAATGTAGTTATTGATAGAATTTGATACTCTGTAAATTACTCAAAGAGCAGAGAGTCGTTTTAAAATACCATGAAAAATGTTTTACCGAATATAAGTTTTAAGCAAAAAAAATAATAATAAAAATAAATATAATAATAAATATAAATAAAAATAAATAAATATAATATATAATTATACAAATATAAATAAAAATCAAAAAACATATATGCAAATTAATAGCATTAATGTTTATTATTAGTTTATAAATTTCCCTAAAGGAATTATAATTCAAAAATCCTAATTTAAAAAGAGGGAAAACTTGAAAGAAAAGTAAGAAGTTGCATAAGCTTTAATGAATAACAAAAATAAGTTATTTCTTAAAAAATGAAAATAAGTTAAGAAAAACACACATCTTATGTATTTTTAACCTATTTTCTTTGTGACTTTACTTTTTTACCTTGTGATGCAATAAAAGATATATTTTAACACAATTTTCAATAATTATATGTAAATAGTAGTTAGCTGATTACCTGAGAAATTATCCATCTTACAAAATCTGTGGGATGAACTAAACACTTTGTCTATATTTTTGCATAAGTTTTGGATATTGTATGTACAATATACCAAATTTTTATCGAAAAATATGCTATTGTTTCTGATACAATCTTCCAAATATTTAAATTTTGGTATAATTTTGGTATTTGGTAAAAATATTTAAGCAAGTTTCCTGCGTATCTTATTTGTGTACGATGTAAAATGTTTTTAAGCATAATATACACGTTTCGAAGCCATTAAGATAACTTAAATAATTAACATCGCTTTTAAATTGAACTTCATTAATTTGGTGCTGACTTGTATAACTTATCACCGGTTTCTAAAAATATTTTTGCAAAGAATGAATACGTGAAAAATGACTGATTTTTTTTCTTTTATGAATACTTGAAAATTACAAGTATTATGTTCCGAATGCTTGAACATCTTAATTCGTTTGTCAAGATAAGAAACTACAAAGATACAAAAAATTTTAATATTTTCAATACGGTCATAACTAAATATGTTTTTTCACCAACTTGTAAGTTCTTTCTTCTTGTTTTCTGAGTTGTTCATTAATCTATCGAAGATGACAATTTTTTGAGGATACCAAATTTTCTGTTTTAAATAAAAATACTTAGGAAAATGTTGTGCTATTCAAATATTCTATAATACTTAAGTTATATTTTAAATGCAACAACAATGGTGTATTATTTAACTGAACGCTTACTAAAATCAAATTTAATGTTCTTAAGAAATGCATTTTATGAAAAAAGAATGTATATACATGTTCTTGGGATGTTACAGATTGTAAGAAAACAATGATACTGCTCAAACGCAACTAAATGAATGATTTTGAATGATAAAACACCTAACTTAATTCATTTTAAGTTTTCATCTTTCGTTTCAAAAAATTTCACATTTCAAATAAATTTTTCCTATTATTCTTCTTTTTATTTTAATTTAAAGCGTTCATATAGTATTTCTTTTTATTATAGTCATCTTAATGAAAAATTATTATTAACTTCATTCAGTATACATTTAATTATAATTACAATATTTGTATTTTAAACTAGATTGTTAATTACACAATTGGTAAATTTAAAATATATATTTATTTATTTTATTTCTTGCAATTAGCAGCCAGCAAATAGGTTGTTGTTTTAGTTACCAATGAAATGGTTCAGCCTATCATCGTCTTTCAGTTTTGTTTATGTTACTCATCGCACCTTTTTCACCAAGAAGGAACATGATTTTAAAAATATTCCCCCCTCCTTTGACGCTGTGTGGTACGGTGGCGTCTCAACGGCCATGTAGTTTCGCGTTGGAAATTATCCGAGACCGGACACTCAGACGTTTTTGTTCTAAGGCAAGTCAAACTTTATCCAGTCCCACCAGCGCAGTTCTCACGCCAATCACCGGCCTTCAAAGTCCACCGCGTGAAAGGTGACTATGACCAATAGCTACCCCCAAACAGAAATAATTCTGCCTCACGTGTTACTTTTGTGGGCGTGACGTATTCCACCTTTACATAGACACCTCAAGGGGAAACCTGGAGACTCTCTATACGCTATGAACTTCACAGACGCTAGAAAAGCACTTCTACAGGCTTCAACACCCTACGACGCCCCAGCACACTCCACAATGGACTCTTTCTTCGATTGACTTCCAGATTCGCCTCTCTCTCGGCGCTCTCTCTCTCTCACACACACTTACTGTGAACTAACAAGGCTCACACTTACAAGCATTCCAATGTCGTCCTAATACAGCCTTTCACAGGAATAATTCGACCATAACAGAGACCTCAACAGCGTTGCAACTTAGCAGCACCCACCCCAGCAGTATGTTATCCATTATTAATGTTTTGTGCAATTGAAGTATTTGAATAATAAGCCATTTGATTGCTAAATTTTTTTACAAAACTTTCAATAGAACTATAAATATATATTGTAGCTCAAAGTTGTGAAGTAGAGGGGGACAGCTCAATTGCAAACCACATTTTTTTTTATTTTGTTATTATTTTTTAATAAAATATTTTGCCTCCTCTCTCTCTCTCTTTTGGTAAAAATTACAATTTTCATTATAAAAATTAATATTTAATCCAAGATTTTCAAATTCAATATTCATTAAATTTATATATATATTTTAATTTTTTTTTTTTTTTTTACTATACTAAAATACAATATAAACTATTTTTAATATATTTTCCGTTGCGTTTCAATATTCAATATTTTCTGTAAAAAATGCTAGATTTTTTTAAATGTAACTCCTTTAAACAGCGTTTTATTGATATATTGATTCTTTTCGGAATGAATCATTTGTAAGGTCCATTTAAAAGTAATTGGTAATAACATTATTATTTATAAAATAATAATAATATATTTTAAAATTCCTTTTTATGAGCAAATAAAGTATTTTTATTATATGCAGACATTTATTCTTTTGCAAAAGTTACTCTCAATGTTTCCCTATAAATAATGTAAATTCATAAAATAAGAATAAATGTCCTACATTTAGCTCAAAACTTATTCGGAGATCAAGGAGATTTTTATAGTAATGTTGTTTAGTATTTTATACAACATTACTATGTAACAAACAATGACTATGTAACAGGAAAATGAAGGGAAAACAAAGCACAAACAAAAAATAAAAGGTAAGTAAAATTGATGAGTCTCAGAAGATAAAGAAAAAAATATCCGATTATTTAAAAATCATATAAATTATGAATAATAAGCTAAACAGGAAATGTGGTTACAAAAAATAAATATAAAAGATTTTTCAATCTAAGAAGGAGGTATTTTTTTTCTCTTCTGTTTAATTGACATACTGTCTAGATAGTTAATTCTTACTTCATAACATTCATTTTATGGGTTTGGGATTATTTTTTTAAGAAAAATGGGAAATTAAAATATAATGCGTAAAAACAAACTAAAGGAGGGGGTAAACAAATATCAAAATAAGCAAAATGATGGGCAGGATTTCGTTTCAAATATTCTAATGACTGAACAGCACAGCCGTATCACAAAGTTAAAAGAAAGCCGTTATCGTAACAAAGTTAAAAGAAAGAACTTTATCTTCACTACGTATTTTTACTTTTTATTTCAACCATTGTTATGGCACTATTACTAAATAAATCTTAATAACCTCGTAAATATGCGGGTCCAGGTCTCTTAAATTTGATATTTTCCTATTGCAAATATATACAAATAAATCTAATAAATAAAATTCTCGTGTCACAGTATTTGTAGCCAAACTCCTCCGAAACGACTAGACCAAATCTTACGAAATTTTGTGCGTATATTCAGTAGGTCTGAGAATAGGATGTAAACTATTTTTCATTCCGATATTGCAATTAGTTAACAAGATATTAATTACAAACTTTAAAAGCCTAATTGTTTTACTCCTGTGGGTTGTTTACTTGGCAGAACTTCCATTCCGTTTCGGCCGAGCGGTGATCCGACGTTTCCACCATCTTAAAATTGCCATCTAATTTTTACTGTTAAAATCAGACAAAAAATAATTACAGAATCGGAAAGATCATTTATTTCGCCACAATACGGTATAATTTTTTGTTGTTGTAAATAATGATATTTTCTATTTTTTAAGAATTTTTTAAAAAGGGTAAAAACTGATGCGTTTTTATGCAAATTATTTCTAAATTGTTGCGTATGAATTTGTTTTCGTGTTATTAAAACGATATTCTACACTAAATAACTTCAAGCCTTTCTCTTTTAGATCCAGTCATTTAAAAAATAAAAGTCTCAAAACTTTTTTTTAAAGATTTTTTAAAAAGTACTCAAAATTTTGACTTAACATTGAATAACTTTGTTATTTATGAAGATAATCGCACGAAACTTTATTACCGTGTGTAAAAGAATATTATACGTAATCTGGACGAAGATTAAAAAAATTGCTTAAAAATTACGGATTTAAAAAAAAAAGATTTTCGTAAAAAACCGTTTTTGCGAGAAATAATTTAAACAGTATTTTTTGTACATTTTTTTTAAAAGTACTTTATTTTTGCAATTAATTTGTGAAGTTTGAAAGCATTAACTTAAAAATTATGCCCTAAAAATAAAAATAATTAATAAAAAAAATACGCGATTTTATAGTTAGCCAAACCTTGGAGTCGAAAAATAGTTTTGCGCCAAAGACCTTTGAACTGTTTTACCGTCGACCGCATCTAAAAAGGTTACACTAAAAAGTTCTGCCTTAAACAGGAGGAAATCAGTAAATTTGGCGAGTAAAAAAAATGCGAGTGGAAAAGTTATTTTTGCTTCAATTTCGTCATTTTTTCTTTGGATAATTTTCAAAATTAAATCATTATAGATGTTAGATTAAGAAACAAAATGTAGTCAATACATTTCTGAAGACTCATTTAAAATATTTATCAGTATCAAAATTTTTGTTCCCTTTCATAAAACTTATAGTTTACTTTAAAATAATGCCTAATGTATAAATCTTTTTTTGACACATAATTTCATAATAAAAACGCAAAACTTGCCCATTTCGAATTTTTTTTTTTTGAATTAATCAGTTAAATAAGCATAACTTCCTTAGAAAAAAATAAAAGCAATGTTCAAATAAAAAATTCTTCTTATTAATATATCAAAAATCACTAAATTGGCATGTCACAATTAATTGCTAAATGAATATTTTTAATCAATATTAGTATAAAATAATTAATTAATTTTGTTTTGTATTATATGATTTCTTCTAAAATGAATAAATATAGATGAATTTAAATGAAAATGATTTTTAAAAAGTTCATTGATCATTTAGAATCAGTGATTAAAAAAATAAAATGCCGAAAACTATCTTTTTTTTTAAGAATTTTTTTTAAAAAAAACTTTTTTTTTTTACAAAACAATGATATTTTGCATATTTTATGATTTTTTTCTAAAATGAATCAAAATCATTGCGTTTAAATAAAAATGATTTTTAAAACTTTTAGAATCAGTGATTTAAAAAATAAAAAGCCAAAAACTTTTTTGAACAAATTTTAACAAAACACTCAAAATACTTAAAACAATCATTTAATAATTTCTTCTTTTATAAAGATAATTGCATGAAACTTTTTTCCCATGTGTCGAACATTTCAAAATATCCTCACAATTTTACTTCAAGATTTAAAATAGTAGTAAAATTTTATAATTTGAAAAATTTCTACTTTTCTGTCTTTTTTCAACATACAACTATTTTTAAAAAGGCTACATTTTCGTTTCCGGGGACTAAAAAATTGCAACGAAAGAATTGAAAAGTGAGTGAGTGATTTATAAATTCGCACTGTTTACCTATTCGAGGGTTTTTGAAGATGGACCTCGAAATTTTCAACCATGGTCAAGTGACGAGGGCGACACCTAAGCTTTTACCCACCTCTCCTAAGTACCACACCACACCAACGTAAAAACAAATTTCGAAAAAGGGAGTTTTAATCTCATAGTTAAAGAAATCTCTCACATCGCGCATACACACATAAGTGCTATCGTCTTGAGGGAAACAGGAAATTCGCATGGGGATTAAGTTATTCACTGGTAAAAGCCCGTGCAACGCCGGGCTAAGCGGAGAGGAAAGAAACAAAGAAGTAAAAGTAATTTCGAGAAATAATATTGGAAGTGCTGATTTTGTGAAGGGAAGGGAAAATGTTAAACGAGAAAGCCATGACACGCACTCACGGGCCATACATTCACATCTTACGCGTCACACCCACACAAAAGTGCTGGCGTCAGAAAGAAAGAGGAAATTAACATGGGGATTAAGTTATACCCTCGGTAAAAGCCCGTGCAACGCCGGGCCGGGTCAGCTAGTATATATATATATATATATATATATATTGGTGTGCAAAACTTAGACAGCAATATAAATTTTAAGCAGATAGTCATGGAAGTGCAGAAAAGGAATGATTACGATTAGTACAATGAACACGCATTTCGGTAGAAAGGTGATGAATATGCATATGTCAGTAACAAACCGTCATTGGTTAGGTGAGTTACGAGGGCAACGCAAGCATATTGAGAAGCTAAAAACAAAAGATGATAAAAAAAAAATTCCCCCCTTAAAGTAAATTTTAAAAAAATAATGCATTCTGACATAATTGAAAATAAAATACACATTTGCACGTATAATATCACACACACTATACTAGTAATATACACAAGGTTTTTATAATTAATATAAAAATACGAAGTTAAGAACAAGTTTAACAATAACCAGATCCCCATGGGATTGTTATATATAAAATTATATACAAAAAAAATTAACAATAATTTTGATAATTACTACGGTTTATTATTAATCCCTTAACTACCGACTAAAAGTTACGCGATTTGCTCCCCAACGACAAACAGTTTTTCAATTAGGTGAGCGCTAGTGATGTACTGGAGTGGTGTGAGGTGGAGAAAAGGAATAAACAAGTAATTAATTTGAAATCCTGCTTAAGCATTGTCAAGATCCTTTTTTTGCATTCCAAAGCCTTCGGAATAATTTTAATGGATAGCAGTGCACAAAAAAGTTTCTACTTTAAAAAGACATATATATACACGTCGGAGCAAGTGACAGTTTGGCTGATCGAGACGTTTATATACGCCGGTGGCACTTAAAGTCGTATTATAACTTTAGCGTTAATGTATAGTTTTATTGAATTCAATAAATTATTATTGTGTGTGGGGGGGGGGCGTGATTAAAATGATGATTAAATTTTGAGTTGTAAATATTGTAACTTTGAGAAGCCCTGCTCTGAGATGATTTCTCGTGAGGTTATGGCAAAAAAAAACACATATTGGTAATTCATTCACAGTTAATTGGTTAATTTTAGAGTTTTGAATTGAGTTTTTTTAACTTTTTAAAGGTATAAAAAAGATGTACCATATCACATTTAATCATTTTTATTCCATAATGCTAGAGCTAGAAAGATTCAAAACTAACGGTGTTTACAAACTCGTATACCACAAAATCATTAATATTAAACAAACAAGGAAATTGTATTCTTATTAGATATCTAGCATTTTAGTAACTAAAGATTAATTTTCCATTTAATTTTTAAATAATTAATTACAATCCCGAAATCATTTTGCTGTTATAAAAAGTCTATCTTTGCAGTCAACTTTCAATAAATGACTAATCTTCAAATGAAATTCCTTCGAACGAGCATCTTATAATGTCAAAGAGTCAATGTGTGTGTCTTTAGCTATTTTAAAAGAACTTTAAATTTTCTTTGTTGATTTATAATGAGTATTAATAGTTTCAAATTAGATGTATTTAATGTTTTGTGATAAGAAAATACAAAAAGATGTCCCATTATATTTAAATATTTTTTCACAAAATTTTATTTAAGCTAAAATTTTCTTAGTTTTATCTTGCGTAGGAGGTATTCCATTCTTATCTGTCATACAATAGCTGATGATTTACTTTCAGTATAAAATGTTTACAGTTTTCTGAATTAAAATTAGCTGTTGCATAATAATAGTTAGAATGATTTTGTTCACAAGATGTTTTTGTTTCAATTTTTAACAAAAATAAGCAACATTATTAAACATTATAATTATACATTACAAAATTGTATTTTTTTACTGAGCCAAGTTAATTAGTTAAGTAAGCTTGCTTTTCTTTTCTTATTTTGTTAAACTAAAAATTACTTTTAAAAAATTTACTTCTGCAAATTCTGTGAAAAAATAATGACTTTTTTCTTTGGCATCTCAGTGATAGCAGATTGTTTAAAATAAGAATAGTTTGTGTTATTTTCGTAATCATTTTCCTACTTGTACAAAATTATTTTTTTTCGTATGTATTAAGTACTAATATCTAACTGCTTAGATAATGTATACGAGATGGTAAACTTCACTAGTAATGCACTTTAATTTTTTAAAATACACTACATATTCCAAAATGTAGGATTCTCTACTAACATTATATCTACGATAAAATGATAAAATAGGTTCTTGATTTATTTATGAAAAAAAAAAAATTGTCTGATTTGTTTCTTAAAAATATGACGTGTAAACGAAAGCAATTAGTGAAGTGTGGCTCTTACAATTGTTTTAAACAAAAGACTCCATACTGATTTTAATAAATGATTGAATATTTGTGTAAAAAGAAAAAAAACAACCTAAAGAACTGAGTGAGAGAAATACAGTTGACTCTAACTAATTCAAACCTTCGATAATACGATCCTTTCGCTAATTCGAAGTACCTATATGTTCAGTCCTTAGAAGAACTATTTATATTTTGAATTAAAACAATACGTTTTCGTACCCTCTACAATTCGGAGTAAAATCTGTGGCTGGCTAGACTATAACACGCGGTAACTCGAAGCTACCTTATAGAGTTCTCGACAATTCAAACCCTCACTATCATTTAGAATCCTGTACAAAACAGATTGGTACTTACATGCTTTGTGTTAAAGTGTCTTTGCGTGTCTCCCCTGTAGTGTAGCCCCTCTGATCACCATCTGTTTGTCATCGCTTCATTGTGTTTCATAGTTCTTCAAGCAAAAAATACCATTTGTATTGATTTCTTTCTTTAATTGAACAATAGGCCTACCGCACATGTTGTCAGCCATCCATATCTTTCATTTAACACGGGGTCTTGTTACACATTTGTTCAGAAAGAATGGTTCGCTATTGCTAATGTGAAGAAGAGATGCGCTTAGTATTGTGTATTTTGCATGGGAGAGTGACATGGCGATTTAAGAGTCATCTGTGTGACTTATGACATGTTGCACCAAATATGGCATGGGACAGACCGGATCCGGTCTTGATGAACCGATGGCGTTGTGGACAGTATCCGAGTGAGCCCATAACAGAATGAACAGATTTTTAAGGATATATTTTTTGTCAAGAAAGATTAATTGTGTACTGTGTGTATTCTTTTAATAATTGTTTTAATACATAAATGTATTATTTTAAAACAGGACTTTTAACTTCTGTATACTATTTGTATTGTATAATATGTCCTTTTTTAAAAATACTTTGAAATAATTTTATATATATGCATAATTGTGTTTTTATGTTTGTGCATTTCGGGACTTTTTCCATACCCTCTTGATAGTTCAAAGTTTTTGGATTGGTCCCTTCAACTTTGAAATATCGAGAATCGACTGTAATATATCCACAGCCCATATAATAATCCTTCCAGGAAATAGCATAAACGCAAAAGATATTTTTAGTAACCTTTTTTTATTACCCCGAAAGACATAATAACATAATATTCACAGACAAAATAAAGCTAGTATAATGTTTATATTATCGTTCTTCTCCGCATGTAACTGTCAACGTCATAATTATATTATCTTTTTTCTTTCACATCAAAGCATACATTGATATAATCAATCATTGTTATTGTATACACATCCGCTACGTTCTTATTAATATCCACTTTAGAATATTATCCATCATTGTTGGGCCATTAAAATGGGTACTTGATTGTTTATTCAGCAAGAGAGGTTTTATCCCATAAATGGAATTTAATGTTTGATTTCTAATATTGACTTTTTATGGCGTCAATAAATTTTATTTCGTCATGTCAATGTTTGGAATACTCTCTTAAGAGCTTTAATTTTTAATACTAAAGAAAGCTTTTTTAATCAGACGATTTTGTTAAAGATTTTATTTGAATCAGGAAAGAGTATTTCTGAAAAATTCTCCAAAATCTCAAACTTAGATGTAAAAATTCTAGTATATTTCAAAAATTAATCGTGATTATAATTTTTGTAATTTATTTGTAAAAATAAAATGCGTATTTTCTTACAAAACAATTTCTCTATTATATTTCTTTTAATAAAAACGAATATTGTTTGTTTAGCCCGATATAAGCGATTCAGCGAACATAAGATTATTTAATTTTTTTTCATCTAAATTTCTTTCTTGAATAAAATAATGAAATATATACATTTAGCAGTACTCTTCCATTTCACCGGCCCGAAATCTTGCCAAACAGGCTTTTTTGGCGACAAGGCACAATATAGATATTTAAAAAAATGTTAATACAAATTTCATTTTTTTTATCATAACTTTTAATCCAGTGTTGCTGTATAAGCACTGATAAGACTAACGATAAGTTACTGATAAGAAACATCACATATTTTTTTTTTGAAAATGGATGGTAAAAGGTTATCAGTGAGAATATTATGCTTGGCGTCGATAATATTATTTTTGACGACTTTAAGCCTGGGTCAGATAAAGCCTGGAGGTACAACTAAGCTAATCCAGAATTATTTTCTGTCATAAACACATAAATTACTACTACTTCATTAAATGACTACAAATTAGAACAGGGTTGAAATTTCTGCAATGGCGTAAAGTGTCATTTTATTCTTTTGATAGTGCTAAAATAATAACAACTAAATATATATGAATAATGCCCACCATAAAGAATGATTTGAAGTAATAGCCACATATTTTCTAATTGTTCTTGCTATACTTTTTTTTTATCATAACTTTTAATCCAGTGTTGCTGTATAAGCACTGATAAGACTAACGATAAGTTACTGATAAGAAACATCACATATTTTTTTTGAAAATGGATGGTAAAAGGTTATCAGTGAGAATATTATGCTTGGCGTCGATAATATTTTTTTTGACGACTTTAAGGCCTGGGTCAGCGAAACGGCCTGGGAGGTACCAACTAAGCTAATCCAGAATTATTTTCTGTCATAAACACATAAATTACTACTACTTCATTAAATGACTACAAATTAGAACAGGGGTTGAAATTTCTGTAATGGCGGTAAAGTGGTTCATTTTATTCTTTTGATAGTGCTAAAATAATAACAACTAAATATATATGAATAATGCCCCACCATAAAGAATGATTTTGAAGTAATAGCCACATATTTTCTAATTGTTCTTGCTATACTTCCAACAATTTACAATTCACACAGCACTTATTAGACTTAGATTCTCGGTATTTAATAGCTCTTTATAGTTGACAGGAGATTTATTATTTTTTTTCAAGTTGTATTTTCATTCATGTCTCGTATTACGTTGTATTATTTCAGTTTTAAAAAATTCCCATTTAAAATACATTATATGTTAACATGTTGCATGAGTATTTTACGTTCATTAAAATATTTGCATTAAAATAATTTTAAATTGTATCGCTGTACAATTATTGAAATAAACCCGTTTATACGATAACACGAGTGTTATACAAATGAATGGTGATTCAATTGATCACATTAGAAAAAACAGAAGTAGTTAGTCTTAGTAAACACGAGACAGGATAAGTTCCTCTTAATTCTAACAGAATTTTAGAGCTTATCCTGAGCTGGCTTATAGAGGAAGCCATAATAAACTGTCTAGACTGAACCAGAGGAAATATACAATTCTGTTAATTTTAAAGTATTGCATTAACATGAAACCTTAATACACAATTATCTGTGAAAATTGCAACACTATAACAAAATCACATACATTAAATTAAACTTATAAGATGTCTGAAAACGAATAAGGTATACAAACGAATAAAATTACAAAGCGATTAATTATGTGTGGGTGGTTAAACATTGTTATCTTTCAAATGAGCCATACATAAAAATATCAGAAAACGTTTAACGAAATGTGTTATCACCAGTCTGTTGTAAATAGACTAGAACTCATATGCTTCGCCAGAATAAAGAAACTAAAGGAATAGAAACAGGAATATGATCAGGCCTCATGAGAGGAGATTTTAATATCAGGAAATCATCAATCTCATCATGTATAATGCTAGTTTTCTTTACACGAGGCAATTTTGTGAATGTTTCCTTGTGTGAACCACTCCTCTAGAGTGAAGAGACTCTTTTTACACGTGGTCACAAAGTTAACCAAAAAGTGAGTGCCTTGGAGCAGTGATCCATAATTCCTGGATTAGTACCGGGTCCTATTTTATTTGCTGTGGTGTATTTCTGGCGGGGTTTTGAAACTTTCCATTGATATCACTTTACATTTCACGATAAATAATTTAATATTACTTTTTTAGTGTAAATGTATTCTATTCTGAAGGCATATTTATATGCAATTAAATAGCAATTATTAAATCAACACAATCTAAAACGTAAGCAACCCTCAGCTTTCCGCGATAAAAAGATCGAACGTTGACCAATCCGTGGCGATAAAGGAGTAGAGGAAAAGGTAGGGACAGACTCATTGGTACAATGATTGATCTCGAAGAAGCGATGGTAAGTCATTTTGCATTTTCAATACACAAGTAGCCTCGTGTGTAGAGCGTCGCTTTTACAATATCTCTTCATTTGAGTCAACTAGAGAGGTATGGTTATCGAGACCTTAAGGGAACACCAGTTAACTATGCAGTAAGGATCCTAATGATATCTATTCAAAACTAGCTTCCGTTTGCCTGTTTCTCTTTTTACTTGCGGCGCATATTAAATAGTTGTAAAAAGGCTCTGATGTTATAAAATTGATATTCAAATGTGAATGAAATGAATAATGGAAAAAATGGTTTATTCAAAACCCTGGAATTTGGCTTTGCAAATTCCAAGAGATGGCAGAAACCTCATCTGCACGACGATAACTGGACTTGTAGTTATGTGTAGCTCTTGTGCGTTTTAGCACTTTTATACATTCGTCACTGTCTATCGCATGGTTTCTTGACGCTTTTAATGTCGAGTTCGAGGGCAACGATTTCTCTGCATAGATAATCTTGATGTTAAAATCTCACCAATTTTCCCATTACAATACAGCCAATGGCGTGTTGACTGCTAACTTATCGATTTCTCAGATGGGTATCATTAAAATAGGGGCATAATGATAGACTAATTGACAGAGGCGACAGTAGAGAACAGCAGTTAGAATTGCGAGTTACATTTAAATTAGAAATAATACATATAAAAAAAGGTGTATCCGGAAACTAAGAACTGTTTCGCTCTACAGTCAACACAATTCAACATTTGTGCTTGCGCATTTCTGGTTGCTTGCCAGTACAAGGACTTATTACAGCTGGATTGTGTTATTCTTATATGTGTTATTAAGCGGTCAAAATGTTAACGACGACTGCCGTTTCCGCTAACAGGGAAGTGTGTTCTGTAATCAGTGTTTTACAAAGAATGTTAAACCAGTTGAAATCCATACTGGTAGAGATTTATGTTGAAAACGTAATGAGTGATATAGAATTTAACAACACGGGTTCGACAATTCAACAATGGAATTGCCACTGTTCAAGACCTTTGGGGTTGGGGACCTTTTGTTGTTAACCGGGAGTGGTCGCAAGGGGCTCACGATATCGTTATTCTGGGAAAACTGATTATTTGTAACCAATGACCTTGGCAGTATCCTCCTACATGATAGTCTTCATGGGACATAAAATGCATTTGTTGCATATTGACCTCTTATTTGGGAGTGGCAAATGTTTTTTTAAATGATTTTTAGTGTTTATGACCGCATTGTCAGGGGTGAGGTATGTTTTGCAGGGAGAAGGTGATTGACCTCGAGCAAGATGGAGAAGGGTCAAGAGAAACCTTTGTCAAAAGAGCGCAAAGCGCTGAATGAATTTGGTGTTAGGATAACAAGTTTCTTTGGATTTTAAACCGACGTTCAGGGCGTAATCTGATGTACCAAGAAGATAAAGATTATTGGGTTTTGTGTTTAGTGTGGCGCTTGTTATTTTATTATTTCTTTTTGCTGTATTAAGAAAGTAGAATTCTGTCCTTTGGACGTACTGTGTCGAGAAGTAGCGAAAAAAGAAATACAATAGATTATTACACGAATCTTTGATCTTTATTGAAGGAAGGTGAGACTGAACAAGCTGAAAGAGTGCATATTAATCATGATGCGAAATTAAATTTGAGAAAACTAATGAACATTAAACATTTGATTTGGAAATAAAATGTTTTCAATAGCTACCTAAAGAACTTCATCAAGAAAAATATGAAGCTATAAGAGTGTTCACAAAACAGACCTCGCACTGTCAAAAATGTATAAGAAATAAATGCTGAACTTGCTATTTGCATACATCATGGGGAAAAAAACTGTAATGACTTGAGCAAAATTTGAAAGGTTTGTCTGTAATTAACATTCCTATAAATGTCAGTTAAGAGTGCCCGTGATTTGTGTCCTTATTAAATCAACGTGCATTTGAAACTTCTTGGTTCAGAAGTTTGATTAATATTTTTTCTCAAAATATCAGAAAAGTTGAAAAGCCACGAAAATTAAGAAAGAAAACTTTCTCTTAATTAAATTATTCACTGGAAGAAGAATTTTTGCCGTGTATAGTAAAAAAAAACTCTAAGAAAATACATTGGAGAACCTCCGTCACCCGTTTCGACCATTAACAATAGTATCGGGTGCGCACATTTTCCCGGGTTAACGGAAGCTTTTAATTGAAGATTGGAATTAGAAGATTCGTGAAAACAGACGATTCACAAAAAGACTGATTTGTGATGGCGACACACAATCTGCTATTTAGTAGTGACTCTCGTCATTGGACTCATCTTTCTTTAAAAAAGGTATAGTCAAATTGGTTTCCAGGTATGAAAAATGCCTGAACTACTGTGGTCAGTACTTAGAAAAATAGTTTCAGATATGTTCTTTTATATATAAAAATAAGAGAGGTTTTCCAAAACGGTGCTTAGTTTCTGGATGATCCTCGTATCACTTTTAGAAAGGTTTAGTTGCAACGTTTTTGTTTACTCCATATTATTTCCTTGAATTAAATATATAATTATGTTGGAAAAATATAAATATTAAAATTTTAAACCACATATGAAAGTTAGACATCTATTAAACAAAATTAAAAAATATACAATCATCAATAGATTACTTTTTGCATTTTACATCAATTTGTATAATTTTATTCTCATCTTTAATTTTTCCCCATTTCATTGAACTCTGTTTGATTAATTAAAATTTTCAATAAACATCAAATTTGGCGATTTCTTAAAATTCCATTTAAATCTTACAATGTGCAGATATTTTATTAACCTTTAAAAATGATTAGGGCAACTATTTTAAAAGCCGTTACAAGCTTACAGAAACTATCGTCTAGCTTTCCTTTATATATATAAAAGTTCCACCATTAAGCGACAATGGAGGACAAGCAAATTAGACTATAAATTGTGATCAAAGGAAGTACTAATTGAGTTGAAATTGCATGAATTACGCATTGCAACTGAAATAGGAGCTCACGTTAGTGGAATGTGAAATCAGAAGGTTTAAACTTGGATTTAGTGGTAGTGGATATTACAGAATCTCATTTATGTCGTATTCGCCAATTAAGTTGCTTTATTCTATTTATTTGTCATCAAATGGGAGTCTTTTTACTTCGAAACTATAATTATTTAAGAAAACAAGAAAGAAGACAGGTTTAAGAAAATATTATGTTGGTGAATATGAAAAGTTGGAATTATTGGTGAATATGTAAAAACACTTAATTTATTGCAAAAGATATTTATTAAAACAAAATATGCTGAGAGTTTGAAGTCCAGTGACTGAGTGGTTAGTTCATCGTGCTTCCACAACTCAGGCATGGCCGCGGTAGCCAAGAGGACAAGGTATCGGACTCGTGCTGGCGTGTTTATGAGTTCAAGCCCAGTACCACTGAAGACCCACGATGCACGCTGATTGCGCGAGAGATCAACCGTCCTCCCATGGTGTGGTGTGGTAGTTAGAGAGAGAGGGTGCCAGCTCAGGTGTTCTCGTCACTTGATCATAATTCAAAATTACGAGGTCCGTCAACAAAAGCCCTCCTGTAGCCAAACAGCGTGACGTTAATATCTCTCACCCACTCCTTCCACACCACAGGTCCGAGAATCAAAACCCGGCTGGGCAAGTTTGACTCAGCCTTTCATCCCATCAGTGGTTCCTTAAAACGAGCACCGAGCTTGTTTGGGAACTTAACACTGGGTGTTTTCGCGTCAGACTGACCACCTGAACGGAACTTCTGTTGATGCACCTCAGGGCCCAAGTTCGCTGAGCTGGGTACAGTAGGCCTTGGCCCTCACGGCTGTTGAGTCATTGTGAGTTAAGTTATGCTCAGTTTACTTCAATATACCTTTTCAGACAAGATTGTAACGTATAGAGACTCTCTTAAAAATTATTATCTTTAGAGTCAAACATTTTACCTGTTTTAAAGAACTTTTAATTTTTTACTGATCATTTGAGAAAAAAACAATCAAATGTGTTTCAAATGTGCGTTATTTTAATAAGGGACAGAAATAGCTCACTCTTTTCACTAACATCACAGGAATTATATTATTAGGCAAAACTTTCATACTTTGTTCAATTGATTGTAATTTTGTTGTCCTTTCATGCTTGACGAACAACATGT
>BMAO01000600.1:0-20619 GCA_019973975.1 Trichonephila clavata
GTTATTTCGAGCATTACCAATTTCCATGTATCCGTTTTCATTTCGTTTTCAAGTGACTCTTTCCTTTAAATCCTCTCTTGGATAATTTTTTAATGTCCAGCTGTACGTTTCAGCCATGATTGTGGCGTTCCTCGGTATAGATGCATATAACTTCGTAAACGTTGCTGATGGCGAATTGTCTTCGGAACGATCGTAATATTTCAGTTTGCTTCCTTTAGGGTATTTTTTATCAACTGTTTTTTCTTTTCTTTGTAGAATCATTTTCATTTTCAAGTCCTCGTTTACTACCGCTGTATCCAGCCTGTGGCACCTGTTCCATATTCATTGTCTCTTGGTTGTCTTGATTTTCCTCCTCTGAAACATCCATCGGTTTGTTCTTTGCTGAAACATTCAAAGGCTGATTGTTGGGTTCCACCGCGAACACATTCTCTAGTTGAAGTTGTTTTTTGTTTTTTTTTTTTAGTTCATTAAAATATTCATTAGCTCATTTTCATCATTGGGCGGTTCCTGGTGGTCATATGGTTTCCCTTTTGTTGCTATATCGTATTTCTCATGGGCTTGCTCAGATTTTCTCAACTTTCTTTTTGGCCTCTTGGATAGTTGCAACACATTTCAAAATTATCTTTTACAGCTATCGCTTCTTCCTTCATGTACAAAGCTTCATTCCAACTGCATTGTTTCTCTTCCAGCCTGTAGAGGGCTCCAGAAGCAATATCCATTACTTGATTTTTTTTGAAAACAAAGTAATGAGTCTAGAAACAATTTTATACAATGACCCATGGATACCTTACAATGATACCTTTTATCTTTCCCGCTTGGTTTTATCCTACCCTAAAAAACATGATTTTTACCGCTCAATTACTCTCTCATGTCATGTCTTTACCCGTCTATCAAAAGTATCCTTATGCGGAGACGTTTCCAGTACAATCTTTACAAAAAGTGGATTGGGAGCAATCTTTGATTGTATTTAATCACGATTCTCAAGTGGTATTGGCTCCCGAACCAGTATTGGCCCTCATTCAACTCGATCGGAGACTACAGTTTCAGAAAGCCCAAACCATTATTTTTGGTTCCTTTCGCCTCTTACCCTTTCAATTATTTCAATCTCAGTGGGTATGGATCTTGGGGGTATTGGTGAGTGTGACCCTCATGAGCGTTTTGTCAACTTTAATACAACGCATGCCTTATCGGTTGGAGTTGACCAGTAAACCTTTAAAAGGTTCACCACGTCCTCGTGCATAAACACGGCTCGTTCGGCTTGTTCACACGTCACAGGCTCTCGAGTCATGTTCCGATAGGTGGTCTCTGCTGTCTGATAGCAACGCCATGAAAAATGGGGTGTGGATAAGGCCGTGAGAAGCATGTTACGATCAAATTGATCATAGACTGAATTTTCCAAATATTTTTGGGGAAAGGAGGAGAGAGTGTAATAATCTCGTAGCCATAAAAAGGAGATCCAAAAGCCTTCCACGAGAGAAGCATCCAAATGAGACGGACATTTGTAGCGTAAGCATGAACTCACTTGTTGAATAAAACGAGCCAGGATGGAAACGGGATGGGTGATGGGAATATCGGAGTGGGACTCTGAAACATCTTCCAACATTAAACATTGATTAATAGTGGGGTAATTGTTGGGAGTAATGCTCACCAACGCGGGAATAAAATCATTTCCAAACAAAAAGGAACACACTTCCAAGTGCATCACGGGATAAGGAAGCCATTCTCGCACCAAACGCGTCACGGGATAATATTTTCCATAACGGTAAATTTGAAGGGTGTCGTAGCGCTCCAAGCGCATGAGGCTCAACACAAACACATCCTGGTCTTCACTCACCACCAGAGGATTTCGGCATTGATCGGGATGCAAAGCTTCGGCCATGTGAAATAATTTGTGTTCCCCTTCTCCGGGGACATTACATCCACTCACAATGACGTTCAAGTGTTGAACATGTTTAAAATGATACCGTTTCAACTGTTCCACAAGATAATGCTGAACTTTGAGAGCAATGATATTGGTTCCAAATAAAACGGACCGATATTTAGAGATACCTTGAAGAGACACATTGCGTTGTTCTCCTTCCTTCTTGGTCCTGCGTTCCCGCTGAGTCGGCCATTTCATGGGAACCCCTTCTCCATCAAAAGATAAAATGAGGGTGAGGCGTTCCGTAGAAGCATGAGATAAAAATATATTCAGGTTATGAACCAGTTTACACCAGACGACATGGCACATTTCTCGAAATAATTTGGGTTCATCAGTCTCCAAAGAAGTATTGAGAGCAACGTGCAACAGGGATTGAACATCATACAAAATGGAATCAAAAGGTGCGGGTACGGTAGGAGGTTCTTCGTTGGGTTCGTGTAGTTTATTAATTAACATGCAAAAATTGGTTATTCCCATTTTGAAGTAGACTCTCTCTTCAATTCTTGTCTGATATTTATCACAAGCACTAAAAAAAAAAAAAAAAAAAATTTTTTTTTTTTTTTTTTTTGAAGAACAAGATTGGAAAAAATGTTTATCGTGCACATTTTACTTTTCATGTCCATGTACACTTTTCATTGTCTTATGGCACGCAATTTGATAACGTATTATACAGCTCAACCTCAGCCGTTTCATTGGAATTTACGTCGTTGGAATCAAGATGTCCAGTTCCTTCTTGATCGAATGGTTTGAGCAGCTTTTGTTTGGACACACCCGTCCATGCATTTTAGATCCTCCTCCTTGCTTGTATCAGCTCATTTGTCGTTTGGAAGCCGATGGTATTCAATGGAAAGATATGATACGGTATGGTGGCCTCACCCTGTTTCGATATCAAATTCAAGGCGATTTAGATGTCTTGATGGATTACTTGGATCACACGCTTCTTGAAGATCAAAAAGATGTACCTTTACCCATTTTTCGTACAAGAGTCATGACCACCTTTTTTAATCAATTGTTGGCATGTTTTGCTCGTCGAAAGGATTTGCAAACATTGGACACGGAAAATGATACTACCACTTTAAACTTGATCCTTTCCAAACCGGACGAACAAGGCCCTTTTCAATACCAATCACCGCGTTTTTGGGGGGAATTGGCTCGGCAATGGCTTCTGAGACGACGTCCTCTTCCCAAAGAATTGGCCCCTTTACCCCATCCAACTTCCATAGATATGAAACGGACGGCTCGATTGTATGATGTCACGTGTAAAGCGCGTGGAGAATACGTGGATCCATTATCCATGTATTTAGTTCCAGCTTCCGAATATGTCAATGCCGTCCATTTTCATTCGGATACCCTTTTGGAAGCCTTTGTACACTCCAGGCCCAACCATGCTTTGTCTCAAGCGGTTGAACGACTTGTGCTCAAGGCTCTGGATCAATTTTTAAATGGACACTATCCTTCCTGTTTAAATCATAAAAACGAGAAATTGGACAGTTTTTTACAAAATGTCACTGTGGTCGATGGTTCAATCCCAGAGGCTTCTATTACGCTGTCTCCCCCTCCTAAAGTGGTTAATGTCTTTCAACGTTTGTTGGTCATGTCTCAATTGGATGATTTGTGGCAAACCCCATCCAGTCCTTTGGAAGAGGACTCTTCTTGTGTCGCCACCGATGTGATGCATTTGACAGAGAAATTACACATGGCCGAACGGCAAAATGCCCTGTTGTTGAAACATGTAGAGTGCCAATAAACGGGTAGCATAACGCGCACATTTGGAGGGTTTCACATGCCACGGACATGGATCAGGCACAAGGTGAGGATACATGAGAGCCAGTCGTCTTAGGGAGGGTACACCACAAAGTTCCACATTAATCAGATGAGGGAGCTTGGTTTTTCTCAAAATATCCATTTGATAACTATCTCCTTTGCAACCAAACACAACATCCGTGTGAGGAAATTGTGCTTGTAGTTGTTGGTAACGAACTTGTAAAAAATGCAAAATATTGGCCAGGGGCGTTCCATTTAAAGTCGTCATGATGGCATCCGGTCGAGCATAAGGAAATAATTTAATGGCTTCGGAATACGAGTATGGACTCGTCACTTGAAAGAAAATTTCATAACCCGTCACATCCACATAACCCAATTCCAAAGGAATATACTGTCGGTCTAAAACAACTCCGGTGGTATGAATCAGAGCGTGGACTGCCATACTACTTGCTTTCAAAAATAAGAAACAAGAATCATGAAATTTGGAATCAAAACGATAATCATTGGAGCCGTTTTGGTGATGTTGGTGGTATCGGTTGTGATACAAAGTTATGTCATGTATCAGATGAGTAACGCTACGTTGTACGAGATAGATAGTACTACGAAGGCGGTAACAACGGAGGGGGTGGAAGCTCAAAAGTTTTGGATCAGTAATCGACTCCTCTTTGTAGGACCTACCGTTGGAAATTTGATTGGGATGGTCTTGCTGGGAATCTTGTACGTGATGGCTTAATAAAGAAACACAAATATGAATCTGAAAACAATTTTGATCACTGCTCTCTTGGTAGTTATTTTGATGAGTTTGATGAGCTTTGGATACATTACCTACGCAATTTACTCTGAATCGGCTTCAAAGACAGGAGCAGAGCATTTGAAAGATAAACAACTCTTTTTCTACGTACAGATGGTATTGAGTCTGTTGAGCTTTGGCTTGGGTGTTGGAATCTTTTTCAAAGCATAAGTTGCACACAAGTCCAACATTAAATATTTAAAGCCACAAAAAAAAAAAAAAATTTTTTTTTTTAATGCTTTACTTTTTGTTTCTTGTTGGGTGGTAGACGAACATTTCGTCCTCGGCTTCTTTTTATATGGTCATTCAAACTAAAGGTATATTTAACACCCTTTTCCACCAACATTACTATTTTACGAGGATTCCCTTGGGCTCGTGTCTTGTGCCAAAACAACAGTTCGGCTTGTACAAATTGCTTCCATCGTTGCGTGTTCAACACCTTATCACACATGTCCAAAGGTACTTCGGGCAATTTCCAAAAAGCCATATTCAACAGCATACAAAACATTTTCTTTTGACTCATAAATAATTGTTCATAGTTGACCCATTGGCATTCTTGAGCATCCATCACCCATTTACTCGCCTCTCGCTGAGACACATCGGCTCGACTATAGGTATATTCAATAAAATCATTCGCTTTTTCGGGGTATTTCTGGAGAACGTGCACAGCTACACAACTTTTTGATTTGTAATCACTCAAATGTTTCGTCTTGCGGTAAATGGAATATTTTTTAGCATCTCTACATTTGTAATGGGCCTCTTGAATAATATAGACCCATAAAATCCATCCACGACTGGACAAGGACAAATAGTCTTCCCTCCACGCAAACGATTCCTTCTCGAGAGGTGTGGAAAACATAAAGTGCCACACGTTTTCCAACACCAATTGCGATATAAATTCAATGAGTTCATTAATGCGTTTTTGAAAGCCTTTGGTCACAATCGTTCCCTTTTGCGTCTCGTAAATGTACCGTTTTCGGGACAAGACGAGCAATCGCTTCATCCGTTGTTCAAATTTGAGCTCCACATGTTTCAAATTTAGGTAGGCATTGACGGCATGACAATCATTGTGGGGCCAATGTTGCACCATCAAACTATCTGTGTCTGCATAACAAATGTGATATTTTAAACGGTTCAAATAATGATAGGAGCTGAGTAATTGATAGCGGGCCAACGTGACAATGGTCATGGCAATGGGTAGATAGGCTAAGCAGGAATCCTTATTGGCCATGACGCCATAGAGGGAATTGATTAAAATTTTGATGCATAATTGAGCATTGTAATGATACACGTCTTTGGTTTGTTTGTATTGCCCCTGATGATGTTTACGCAAGTCAATGAAATGTTTTACGATATGTGGTAAAAAGGCCTCGGTTTGCTCATTAATGACGATGGCAAACGCATCTTTTTCAGGATTAAAGGTTGGATAACGAAAGACGGGGCTCTCTCCAAAGGTATCGTTCTCAAAATCCCGTTCCCCGTGGACACGATAAGCAATACTCGTCAACTGTTGAGCAGGAGCACACGCCAACCATTCTTCTCGGGTCATGATGGTGCATGTGCCGTAACATAGATTACTACTCAATAAAGCGCTAGGGTACATGCTGGCAAAATCCATCACAGAGACATTTTCGTACGCTTTTTCTGGAATGCAATAATTTAACGCGCCTTGGTAGGTTTGGTTTTTGGTGACCAAGACAGAGGCATACTTTTGAATATCAATCGGACTCTTTAAGAAATGCGTATTGACAAAAAACCCCAGACACGTACCATACGTTTTAAACAATTCCAACAGGAAACTAGAATTCCCCATATGGAGGGCTTGAACGGCATTCCACGCCGTAAAATTGGCCCGCTCTACTAAAAAGGACAATACCATTTCTTTTTCGAATAAACGATACACTAAAAAGGAATCTTTTAAACAATACTGCATATACTCTTTAAAAGTACCAAATTGGTTCGGACGGACCCCACGCGGTTTCAAAAGGGTATAACATGCTTCAGCCGAAGTGTGCTGAAGTAACTGGGCCGTCACCTGAGGGTGTGTGTACCAAGACCAGAGTCCGGTAGATTGGACGGGTACTTTGGCTTCATTCAATTTCATGCGGGCTACATCATCCAATTTGAATCCGGGTAAATCATAACTGGAAAAAATTCGAAAATAAAAATACAAATCCAAGACCATTTTATTCTGGAAAGTGGTGACGAGGGTCGTCCCCACGAGAAGGGATGAATAGTGTCGTAGAATGGAATACATTTGCAACCAAAGCAAACGGGTAAACAAACACGGTAAATCAAATCCATTGATATTGTACCCCGTCAAGACTTGGCAATCTTGAATCAGAACGTGAAAATCATTTAAAAGTTGACGTTCAGACGTATAAGCATGAGCGCGGTCCATTTCCAACGGAGGAGCCTCACAAGGCAAACGATACAAGAGCCACGACCGTAACCCTTGACGCCGATTCCATTTATACAAACTAATCATGACAATTTCATCAGTTTCATCCAATCCCGTGGGGACTCGATCGGCACCATCCATGGGGACTGTTTCCAAATCAAAGGCTCCTATAGTCCAGTCGGGTGCATGCGTTTGATCGGGATGCATTTCCAAAGAATCGACCAAATCCTCCTTGTCGTGAATCGTATACCATTTATAATAAAACCCTTGGGTTGGTATTTGAGGCACAAGTCAATGTACAAGCGGACCAGCCAATCTGCCTTGTCATAATAACAAATTTTGTACTTGTTGAAAAATCGTCCAATGTCATGACTACATGTCTGAAGATAGACCTTGTAAAAATGTTTTTGGGGGGAATCCAATCTATTTTTCGCGAGTCGAGCTTCAAAATAGGGCAAAATCTTTCGAGTGAGTCCCACATAGGTGTAACGAATAGGTTTACAATCGGGAAAATGATGTTCCAAGGCTCGAATAACTTTGTCAATGTTATTGGTGCAAACACCAATCCATTGTTCATAGGTACGAATGACTTGAACCAATTGACCAGATTCATCCAAGAAAGTCACTTTAACATGCAGAATGTTGGGTTGATAGGATCGCTTTCCGGAAGAAGGAATCTTTTCCCATCGAATAGAATGTAACATCTTGAACTAATAGCTCGACAACGTCTGCAGTGCTGAATAAATACATATCTAAAAAAAAAATTTTTTTTTTAAACAAGCTTGAAATGATTTTAAAAGCATTTACAGTTGGCCTATTCTTATTGTATTTTTTTTACATGACGTGGTACATCAGTACCTCTTTTTCCAAACCCCAATCCTTGTTACCTTCTTCTCCTGCAATTCCACCTCACCAACTTCGTTTCTCAACTCGTTTCTCGTTTCTCGACCTTTCAATTTTTAGTCAATTCTCAAGTAGAATGGGAAGCCCAGTTACCGGATCATTATATTATTCATAACCAACAATTTGCTTTTAAAGATGCTTGCTATCAGCAACCAGATGCCAGTCATGTGCCTGCCACAGGTCCAGCTTTGTATGAATATTTAGAAAAAGATAAACTCATTTCGTTTTCACAGCGTGCCTCCTTTGAATCCAATGCTTCGACCGTCTTGCAACATAAACGAGTTTATTATTTTAGTTGTCAACAGGGAAAAATTGAAAACTTGCACATGTGTCCTCCAGGTCATTTTTTCACGCCACTCACTGCCAACCCATCGATCAATGTATGGGGCAAGTCAATGGTACGCAATTTTCAGACCCTACGACATTCATCATTATTTTGAGTGTCAACAGGAAAAAGCGGTTCGACGGTCGTGCCCACCCAATACATTTTTTCTACATGACTCTTGCCGAAATAAAAAGGACGAGAGTCTTTACTGTCAATTTCATACAGAACCCAAAATTTTAAATTCCAACACTTTATTGGTATGTCGGCATGGACAAGCTCACTTTGAAACCTGTCCCCCTGGATATCGCTACTTTGATTCCCCCCATTGTGAATCCAATGCTTGTGTCGGACTCCCCGACCATCAATTGGTGCCGTCCTCCAAAGTTCAACAGGGTCCATTCCGCTATTTTCCGGGATATATGCAATGTCAAAATGATAGGGTGGTCAAAGAGGTGAAATGCCCTGCCACATGGGATCCCTATTTATCCGTTGGAGATAATTTGACCCATTTACCCCAGGTATTTAATGGACGTGATTGTGAAATTCCTACCTTTTGTACCAATGTGGAATCAGATGATCCTTTGGTCATGGTTCCCGTGCACGAATTCACCAAACACGTGAGGAATTGGAAATTTTCAGAGAGATTTGATGCCGTCACTGGGATTAAATGTCAAGGAACTCAACGAAAACGTCTTGCGTTATCTCCCGGGCAACAGATTCATCCTAAGCGATTCAAAGCAGAATCGGCCTGAAATAGCACCGTTTCTAAAGTGGTGGTATCCTCTCATCCAGGAGTTTATTTTGATTGTCAGACCCAACAGGTAGAATCCTGTCCCCTCACTCTTTTTTTGATGGAGTCGTGTGTCGACCTCGTGTCAAACAGGCCTTCTCTTTTCACGGCATTGATTTATTTCAACTGGATTCTTTACGACCTGACAACTGGATGGAGCCATGGGATTACACTAAAGTACCTTCCACTCAACCCTGCACAGATCCCAATTCCGTCTATTTGGAAACGTACAATGCTTGCAGTCATCCCGATTGCGTCTTGTATCCCTTTTTAACTCAAATTCCTTTCTCTATCAAGTTGAAAGATGCATCCCAATGCACCTTTCGTAAAACAGATCGCCGTCTGGTGAAACAACCCATTTCCTATAAAGCATTATATTGGGCTCAGCGAGAAGTGGAAGAGGTACCTAGCGATGAGAAATGTCGACCTGGGCAACATTTGGAGACGGGACATTTTGCGTTGGACAAAATAATGTATGCGACCTGCGACGAATCTCAACCTTTTGTGTTTTGTCCTTCGTCCGATACCAAAGAGATTGCCAAGGTGAATGATAAACGGTGGGCCTGTGTCCCGGCTGATATGAAAGGACTCCTTCCTCCTGAGTCGGTGATCCCGTTTCATGCTAACGAAGTGAAATGTATTTTACCCACGACGCCCCCTCCGAATCGCATCAAGATGAACAATAGATTGATGGATATTCCTTTGGCAGGTTTAAGACCTACACATGCCTTTAAACTGGAGACGTTGGATCAAAGGGTAGCCATTGAATACAATTATCGGGTGACCCATCCACCCTATGTCGTGTGGACAGAAGACGAGAAAAAAGTTTCTAGGTTTGGAGGTGGATTTCTAGTGAAAAAAGATGATTTTACCAAAAAACCAATTACTCTTCCCACCTATAATGTCAAATATACTGTTCCAGATTTTGCCTTTGACCGCAAATCATAAACAAGATGGATAAACGTCACCTAGTGAACGGGGTACTATTGTACACGACCATTTATGTAAATTGTATATTAAGTGTCGTGGCGGCCATGACGGGACGATGGATATTTTTACTTTTGATTGTATTGACGATGGGATTAACTGCTTACATGATGTATATGACGACGCACAATGACGACCACTTAAAATCTGTGGGTAAGTGGGCAGAGGACAACTTTTCAAAGTGGATAGCCAAAGTAAAAGCTTACTACGCATAAGGGTTCATTTCTTTTGAACTACCCCACAGTTTTTACAATATTTGAACAATGTCGGAGGTTCATCCAAAGCACGTACTTGCCGTAAGGTAGAGCAAATCTCTGGAGAGGAGCAACATGTTTCTGGAAAAGAAGTCTTTATCCGCTGTTCCCACAGTTGACATTCTTCTTCGGGAAACAACTGAACGTGAGTTTCAGCCATGGCCACTTGATTTGCAAGAAGCAAGAATAAATATTCAAAACTGTAGTGGCTTTATAAAAAAAAAATTTTTTTTAATAAAACAAGTACTCTTTTCAAGATGGAAGGTAGATTAAATGCCGAACACATTATGAGAGCTACTGTCGCTGGACTAGACTCCTTTTTACATAGTCAGTTGGATGCAGAATATTTTGAAAAATATACCACTGAAAAGAATCGCATGTTCCCCACATGGGATCACATTTGGGCAAAATTGAAAATGTGGCTGTCTCAGGAACCTCTGAACAATAAACAAGATACTGTCCTGAATTTTGCTCAAATTTGTCCTCACATTGAACCTTTTAAACCCCATTTATTAAATTCATTTGCTATTCACGATTCTTTTTGGAATCAAGTATTTGAAAACCTGGCCATTGCCAAAACTCGACTATGAAGTTGACAGTCTCTTCTTTGGAAACTTTTGGTATTTTTTCTCTTGCTGGTGGGGGGTATTGTACTCCATTGGAGTTTTGACCCTAAAATCTCACTCCACTGATTTTCGTTTGCATTTTATCGTCTTGACGCTAGTGATTTTCATGGCCCTAGTCTCCATTACAATATTTAAATATTTGAAATACCGTTACACATGTGAAAAAATGGACGATATTTTGGCTGTTATGAAAATACAATAGCCAATTTAACATTATCTCTTTGAAACACGGCTACATCTCCGGGTTTCCAGCCCAATAATTTGAAATACCCTAAAGGAGTGGAGATGCAGTCAGGAGTCAACTTTTTCCGTTCAAATTGCACATCTTGCAAACTGATTAAAAATAACCTCAGGGGTAAATTAAATTTTTCCGTGTATTGGGTTTCATCTTCAAAGGTTAACGTTATTGTAGGAGGTTCAAAGTGAATGTGTTGAATAGGTTTGATGGCTAACCGGCGGAAAATAATCTCAAAAGATTTGAAGGAATCCATAATCAAGATGGCTGCTTCTATGACGCCCGATGATATGGTGAAAAACCTTTTGGAAAAGAATGAAATTTTCCAAAGAATGTCTAATAATTATGGTGGTTACATTAATTTACAACCAGAAGAACAGACGACAGCTCAGGAAATTTTTCGGGAAATGTTTCCCACGTATTGTGAACCTGATTTAAAAAAGTTTTATAAAGAATGGGTCATTCAGAAAATTCATCATGCTATGAATGAACCAGAGGATATCACACCCAGTGAAACTTGCTCTCAACTCGTATACGATGGAGGTACCAAAACGTACCTCAATGCTCGAGTGTTACCACCTCTCGGTCGGAAAAAAAGATTAGAAAAATTCAACTTGAGTGAATTTGTGAGACAAAAACGACTCAATGGCGATTTTCACCAAATAAACTATAATGATCGAGAGTCGATGGAAGATTTGATGGATTACTTGAATGAAGAAAAGGTTCGAAACGACCAGAAAGCTGATATTGCACTAAATCGAATAGTGGAAATGGTGGCAATATTAAATGGTCATTGCAAATATCGCCTTTTGGAATTGCATTCAGAAAGACGTATTCATTAACAGAGTTTATATGACACTGTAATTCCGGCCTACATTTATATAACCTTTAAAAAAAGTTTTTTTTTCTGTTTTTTTTTTCGTTATCAAGTACATTGAAATGATTTCTGTACAAGACTTGCTCCAATTTATTCTCCGACATGATTACGTCGTTGTCTTTGGTAACCTTGGACGGTATCCTCGTGTTCTTTTTAATGCGTTCGTTGCCGATTCTCAGTTGAACGTGGCTATTCACTCTCCCTATTATTTGTGTTCTAGTACTCCAGATGAACGCATTCGTGTGGTGAAACCCACCCACGTTCAACCATGTGATTTATATGTTGTTTTGGAACCCACTCCTCATCAACTTTTGGAAAAACCAGCTCAAGCCACACGCATGGTCGTTTTTACAAGTCATTTTACATACAAAACTCGTCCGGAAAATGTCTGGACTTTTGTCAGTTTTTTCCATACCCTCAATGTCTCTGAATTGGTTCGGAACACTCAGGAGCTACTTTCCCTTCAGGATCATTCCATTCAAATTGCTTCCATCCATCAAGTGCAAGTGGATGCTATCCATAAAGTTACAATTTCTGGACGAGCAGATGGCGCCTTCGATACTCCCAATACCTATGTTCTGATCAATTTGACGGGTTATTCCAGTCCTTTTCACATGTTTTTAGCTATTTGGGATTCCTTTGATTACATGTTAGCCAATAAAAATTTTGTGAAAAAGTGGATGATTTGTTTTCCCCAAAGCGGGGGTCGAAAAGCGTTTGATCAATTTGTCCAAAATTGTTTGGACAAATTGTTTTGTAAAACGTTTGAGCATGGAAACGTGACAGCGATTGGAAATATTTTATCCCTGATTCCTTTTTACAAGTCGGGATGTATCCACCAAACGTTTTCAATTCCCAAAGGAACATTTTTAGGTGTGGAATACGTGGCCCCCAACACATTAACAGATGCTTGTAAAGCAGCCACCATGTATAATTTGGAACATTGGGTGGGAAATGTTTACCGAATAAAGGATCAGTAAACAAGATAAGGTATACTATGAGTAAAGCCAATGATATCAATATTGAAAATTTGAATTTAGAATCCTATTTCGAAACAATGGAGGTTCCTATAGGGTACACCCTGCCGACAAACGTTTTTCCAACGTTACCACCTCCATCCCCTTCACGGACCAGGAACCGAGCCTCCGTAAGAAGATCTTCAAGTGAGGGATACAGTTCAGGGAGTTTCTCCAAAAGTTCTAGTGGATCAACAGGTCGTTCTAGAAGTCGTTCTCGAAGTGTATCGGCTAGAGGTTGTTCAACTTCTCCCAGTCCTGCCCGTTCCCGAAGTGTATCGGCGAGTAGACGTGTCGTAGTCTCTCACTACCCCTATGATTATTAACTCCCCTTTGCACATTATCTAAATTCGGGTATGTTGGATTCATAATTAACAACTACTAAATTAATAAACTAATATTATTTATTAATCTTTCTTATTATAGAAATACACAAACATTAATCAAACTTTAAGAACAACAAATTACAGTGGAGTGCGATTAGAATTCAATTATGAACGACAGAACACTAACTGAAACTACAGAGAATAACGCATACAATCAAACTAAGCATTTAAATCTAATTTATGAAAATAACAGACCTGATATCTTTTTAAGGCAGGATTCTTTAATACTTGAAGGATCTAAAGAGCGGCTTCAATCCTTGATATCTTCAGTTCCGTCCGAACCGAATTAATGAACCTTTTTCTATAATCTTCCTCCGGCGAACAAACTTCACTAGTTAAACTAATCTCTCAGAATCACCTTCTTAATCAACCTCGTAGTTATCTCCTCTATCAAACCACGTAGTCATCCTCATCTCTTCATTTCATTTCTCCCTTTTATATCTTTTTCGAACTCGCTAAACCCGAAACTATCTTGTTTGCATAAGTCACACTTTTGGCTCTCAGCGGGGATTGGTTAAAATAAATACAATCTTAAAGGAATTGAGAGAAGGTTAGTGAAACGCGTAAGCACCCGTCACAGACGTACAAAATCTACTGCCCGTTCCAGAAGTGTATCGGCTAGTAGACGTACAAAATCTACTGCCCGTTCCAAAAGTGTATCGGCTAGTAGACGTACAAAATCTATTGCCCGTTCGAGAAGTCGTTCTACTAAACGACGTTCAAAACGACTTGTTGCTAGGAGAGAAAGGTCAAAAACTCGTGTTAGTAGGAGTAAAAGTCCAGCCGGTAGGAAAGGAAGAAGGTCTGCAACAGCTGGTCAACATCGTTCAAGATCTAGAAGTCCATCAGCGAATGTAAATCGTTCTAGATCTCCAAGTTCAGCTTCTAACAGTTCCAAAAGTCGCTCTCCGAGTCCTGAGAGACAACCCAATAGACGGCGACAGAAAAGAAAACTGAAAGTTCAAAGATCTCCCTACTTGGATTGGGGAAACTCTAGACGTGAATTGGTGTATGATTATCCACCCCACAGACTCACATTCCATAATGATGATAAGGATTTTACGGTCCGTAGAATTCCCAATAAAGCATGTAGTTATTTACTAAGCCATTGCTCTAAGACACATCCAATTAGACGAGACACTGTACCACGAAATACAACTATCACAATTAAGAAGAGAAGAACAATAAAACAATTATAAAAAAAATCAGTAAAATTATGACAGCCCAAACATGAACATATTGTCCAAACAACATTCCCAATATTACCATCATCAGAACAATCACCAAATGGAGTGTCCATTGATAATGTTGATTTTGTTTTGACATGTTGAAATGGTTGAATACAGGTAATGTGGTTTCATAATTAATTTTATCATTGGCTTGAAGGGCATTCAAATATTCTTGAATTTTATTGGCCATAAATTCGTACCTGTCCAATTCATCTTCCAAAAGATTATCCCACAACATTTCAGGCGTGACTTCAGGATTAAAATTATTCCTTCGTTGAAAGTACACCAAATCCAAACGTTTATTGATTGCCTCTGTCGCGAACGAAACGAATTTTGTAGTTCAATTTCAGTGGCGCTGTAAGCGCATTCCTTTTTGTTTTGTTTTTTACTTCTGTATTATGATCTGATCGGTAGGAGAAGTAGTACGAGTGGAGCCCACTCGAACAGACATGTATCAGTTAGCAGTTTTCCTTCATTAAATCTTTTTTATATCAAAAAGGACTCTGATTACTCATAAGAATAACTGAATTGAATTTTAGGTCGAGCTCATCCCGGGCAATCGAAGAATAAGGTAAGTGATACCTTTTTCTTTCTTAGAATTTATCGAAATTGAATTGAACTTTGAACTCTCATTGTTTTTCACATGGCATCCCTGCCGGGATCCGAGCTTGAAATAATTTTAGAATTTTGAAATCAAAAAGTTTGAACTAGAATTTTAGAACATTAAACTAAACATTTAGTTTGAATAGAATTAAATATGTATGTTGCATTTTAATTTGAATAATTGAAAATCGAAAGGAAAATGAAATATTTTGAATGTTGAATTTTTATATTTGAAACTGATACATTGAACTGTGTAAACTTTTCGAACAATGTCAATCTAGAATTTTAGAAATTATTGAAATTTTTTTGATATTATTAGAATTATTGAAAATATTAAGGTGATCTGAACTTGTTTGGTGATTATTTCAATACATAAATATGGCCGAAGCACAAACATTCGAGTTGCTAAAAAAGAAACGAAAATCATTCAGAACAGCAGTTACTAAAGTAGTTAATGAATTAGAAGCTGAGTTATCGAATTCTGATTTAAACGTTGATAGGTTAAGTGAACTGGTAGAAACTCTATCCATCAAATTTGAGCCTTTAACTTTAGTTGATCAACAACTGGAACCCCTTTTTAAGCCCGAACAATTCGATGGTGAATTTGAAATCACCGAAGAATATAGAGAAAAAGTATTACTTTGGCAGTTTCGTGCGAAAAAGAAGATTAATGAATATTTAAAACCCCGTGTTACGTCACCCTCCTTCCAGACTACATTATCACAATCACAAGATGAACATTTTCGGAACTCTGATAACATTCGCATTAAAGTCCCAAAATACTATATTACACGATTCTACGGAGATGACGCTTCAAAATGGTTAACTTTTTGGAATAGCTTCGAAACATCCGTACACAATAATGAATCCTTAAATAAAATGGATAAATTTAACTATTTGAAGGCGCATTTGGGAGGATCTGCTTTAAACACTGTTGAAGGTTTTCCAATTTCGGAAAAAGCCTATGATGAAGCCGTAAAATTATTAAAGAACAGATTTGCTAATCCGGAAATATTAATTCAGGCCCATATGAACAAAATTTTATCATTACAGCCTTTAAAAAATTCTAATGACCTTCGTTCTTTTCGAAAATTTGTTGATAACTGTAATGTTCAACTAAGAAGTTTAAATTCATTAGGCGTATCTTCCGCAAATTATGGAAAAATTTTGTGCCCCATGTTGTTAAAACTTATTCCATCTGACTTGTTATTAGATTATAATAAATTACAACAAAATGGTTCAGATATTCAGCAGTTACTCTAATTTCTTACGCAATCCTTGACGGCGCGAGAGCAGACTTATTCTACAAATAAATCATCTTTTGAATTATGCGATCGTAGACAGAAAACGAAAACAAACTTTTCGCGAGAACACAGATCATATAAACAACAAAACCAAAAAAGTTTTCATACTGCAAACGAACTACTAACCGCGCCTGTTAAAGAAAATAAAGACAAAATAAAACTCAGCTGTATATTTTGCGAGTCCATGACTCATAATTCGAATGAATGTAAATACGTAATTAATTTGTCTTTAGAAGAAAGAAAGAATATTTTATTGCGGAAAGGAGCTTGTTTTAACTGTTTAAAAGTTGCAAAGCATTTATCTCGTAATTGCCCGATGAATAAAACAAAATGTGAAATTTGTTCGGGTTTACATCATAAATTTTTTTGTTTTAAGCAACAAAAAAGGGAGATAGAATCATTATCCACCGATCTAACAAACCAAAACACCGGGGAAGTTTTTTTACAAACATTAACTGTTTACATTAAAAATGGGAATTCCAAACAATTAATAAGAGCTATATTAGACACTGGTAGCCAAAAAAGTTACATTTCAGAATATGCTGCAAAATTTATAGGTTTAAAAAGTATTGGGAAAGAAACAATTACTCACGGACTTTTTGGAGGACACAAAATCACCGAAGTTCATGATAAATATTTAATTAACTTGTGTAGTTATGACGGGAAATATAGTTTTAATATGGAAATTAACGACCAGAAAAACATTTGCTTAGGAATCTCCAGAATAATTGACTCTCGCGTTTTACAGAAATTGGCAACACTTAATGTATTTATTAGTGATTCATCCGCAAACAACAAACTTTGCCTTTTCGAAAAACATTCTGATGAAATACATATTCTGTTAGGATCTGACATAGTTGGAAAATTATTTACTGGTGAGGTAAAACAACTTTCTGAGGGGCTTACAGCTGTGAATACCCACTTGGGATGGACAGTTATGGGGAAATTAAGTAATGAATCTAAATTTAAATCAGAGAATTCTCTTCTTATTCATTCTCTTCTTACAAATAGAGAAAAAATATCAGATCTTTGGGAATTAGACTCTTTAGGCATAAAAGATCCCAGTGAAAAGAGATCAAAATTAGAATTGCAAGATCTTGCTTTGAAACATTTTGAGAATACGATATTGCGAGACGATGAGGGTAGATACATCGTTAGTATTCCTTGGATAGAAGGGAGTGGAAAACTTGAGGACCACTACAGCTTAGCTAAAGGAAGATTGGAGAAAACTGTAAAAACTTTAAAATTTACAGGCAGACTATTTGATTATGAACAAGTATTTGTAGACTGGGAAAAGGAAGGCATTATTGAAAAGATTGCACAAGATGAACCAAACAAATGTGGGAAATTTCATTATTTGCCACACAGACCTGTATTCAAGGAAAATTCTACGACTACGATTCGTCCTGTGTTTGATGCGTCACCTCATCATGGAAAATCTTGTTCTTTGAATGATTGCTTAGAAAAGGGGCCCAATTTGAAAGAAATTATACCAGCTATTTTAAATCGTTTTCGCTTAGGAAAAATCGGAGTCATATCTGACATTCGAAAAGCTTTCCTACAAATATCTTTGCACGAAAGTGACATGAACTTCTTACGTTTCTTGTGGTGGGAAGGTGGTAATCCGGAGAAAGCTGTTATCTACAGGCATCGTCGAGTTGTTTTTGGCGTTTCATGTAGTCCCTTTTTATTGGCGGCAGTATTAAACTATCATTTTAAGCAGGCTCCTGAACATTTGGAAAAAGCTGCTGAAAAATTGAAAGATTCAATGTACGTCGATAACTGTGGGGCGAGTGTCGATTCATTCGAAGAACTTAAGTCTTTTCACCGAGATTCCACCGAATTGTTGACATTAGGTAAATTCGACTTAATTGGATGGCGACATAGTGATATTGAACCAAATTTCGACTTTAGGGACAACCGACAGGAATCTGGCCCACAAGAAATACAAATTATGTGGAGTATGAAAGAAGATACCTTTTCCATCTCTTACAGAGAAATAGACATCGAAAGAAAATTTGAGGCGTGGAAAAAACAACTTATGGAGATACAAAACATCAAGATTCCCCGAAGATGATCGAATCTCGATTTTAAAGATGCGAACCTGTCATTACGATTTTTTCGTGATGCAACGAAATCATCCTATGCTAGACATGACTTTCATTTACCTTTTATACTTTCTTCCAATCATCCAGTTATCAAAGCTCTCATTAATTATAAGCACCCACAGTTAGGCCATGATGGATTTCAGATGCTTATGTACAAACTCAGAGAAAATTTTTGGATTATGAAAAGAAGAAAAACCATTAAAGAAGTCTTCAAGATTTGCATTATATGCAAGAGAACCAAAATGAAGCCTATATCGGCATCAGAAAGACTCTTACTTCAAGACCGGGTGAGAGATACTGCTATTTTTGAAATAAAAGGAAAAGACCTGGATAGACCTCTCATTCTTAAGAATAGGAAGAAGATTTGGATTTTGATATTGATCTGTACAGTCTACAGAGCAATTCATCTTGAATTGTTGACCTCCATTTGGGCTGAAAGCGGCACCAATTTTAAAGGTGCTTATAGACTTTTGCAGAAAGTGAATTTAGAAAAATTGAAGAATTTGGAAAAACTAAATCCAATTTCATGGAAATTTATCCCTCCCCAGGCTCCTTGGTGGGGAGGTTTCTGGGACCACAATAGAAGAATAAACTGGAATTTAGGTGCAATTCTAAAACTCTACCCTGGCAAAGACGAGAAGGTTAGAGTAGCCCAAGTAAAAACTAGACTTGGCTCCTGTCTGCATCCAGTGCAAAAATTGTATCTCCTAGAGGTGATGGAGAAAAATAAATCATCTGTACACCCTACTAACTCTCCTTTATTTTCAGATGCTAATGAAGGAAGTCATTTACCTATTAATATAGATCCTGAACTGAGCAAACATCAGGGAGCGGCAACCCCTTTGATGCAGCCCTGTTCCAGTGTTTCTAATGGTGGAGGTGGACTGAAGCTCAGAGCTGAGACAAGTGGACACCAGCAGGCGGAGACCTCTTCGATGCAGCCCTGTTCCAGTGTTTCCAATGGTGAAGCCGGAGTGGAGCCGAGAGTTGAGACCCTTGAACTTCCAGATGACTTAACTTCTGACGTTGGACTTCAACAGCCTACACCACGACGATCTCGTTATGGTGGACTCTTGAAACTCCGAAAAGGACTAGTGGACTCTTATTGAGTTTTTTCTTTCAAAATCAAAAACTCAAGGTGGGGAGTGTCGCGAACGAAACGAATTTTGTAGTTCAATTTCAGTGGCGCTGTAAGCGCATTCCTTTTTGTTTTGTTTTTTATTTCTGTATTATGATCTGATCGGTAGGAGAAGTAGTACGAGTGGAGCCCACTCGAACAGACATGTATCAGTTAGCAGTTTTCCTTCATTAAATCTTTTTTATATCAAAAAGGACTCTGATTACTCATAAGAATAACTGAATTGAATTTTAGGTCGAGCTCATCCCGGGCAATCGAAGAATAAGGTAAGTGATACCTTTTTCTTTCTTAGAATTTATTGAAATTGAATTGAACTTTGAACTCTCATTGTTTTTCACAGCCTCCAAAGTCTGTGCCGTCAATACATTTTCGTAATGAAATGGGTCCACAATATCTAAAATAACGGATATTACACTGTAAACTGCCAAAATATTCGAAGCTCCAGCCATTATTTTGCCCGCTGTGGCTAATGATTTTACCGACAGGGTAAAATCATTAGCCACAGCGATTTGATTCAAAACCGCCTGTGTCAATGCTGATTGGATGGGAAGGTTGCCGGCCGCTTTCAACAGCAATTGAGGTGCCTTTTTAATATTTTTTCCACGACATGTGCTGCAATATCCACTCCAAAATCAGCAAATAATTCGGCGGTCACCTCACGAGCCACCTGAGACGTATCAGGTAATGAAATGGTATCATTCAGATTCACTTCGAGTGGCACTGCAGGATGGGAAGGTACTGGAGGATAATGTGGATTCTGTGGAGGGGTAAGAGCACTCGTTTTGAGGGCTCGATAGACGGTTTTTCCCAAGAAAAATTCCCCAATAGTTTGATCTACTAAAGAATAACATTCCTTCCCATCAAATTCCAATCCATAAGCTTGACAATATAATTTATTGAGATAAATGTGCCCATTTCTCCAATCCAAACCCGCATGCAAAGGATGTTTCGATTGCATACCA
>BMAO01000601.1:0-18984 GCA_019973975.1 Trichonephila clavata
TGATAGTCAATATAAAACTTTCTTTCAAACCATTATAATGCATTTTTCTTGTATTGATATTTAAATTATATTTTATTTTTATATTATTTTATTCTTATTCTCTCTTATACAGTATTGATTTATGTTTGTGTGAAAATAAATGTTAAATGTGTTGGTAGTATCGATACCTAATTTTAGTACCGCAGAAAAATTAACCTAGGCAGTATAAAAATCCCCTTCGATTAAAAATAATAATATGATGCCTATGAATTCCCTAAAAACTAAAAATCCTTGTAAATATTTTCTGATATATATTCAAAATTACGGTCATATATACAAAAATGAAATTGCCTTATTGCCGCAAAGTGAAGTCGTGCCGAATGATTAGGTTGTAATATAATATTCATTATTTTTTCGTGTGTCTTAGATGTAAAAAATCATATGATATAAGAGTTACAGTAAATAATAAACTCCTTTTAGTGTAATCTAAGAACATCATACATATAATTGCAGTAAGATGTATCATAATCAAACATTGTGTCTAGGAAAATCACTTTGTGATAGCAGATTGCCGTCACACTAGATATGATTCATTCATAGACATTCTAACAAAGTTAAATGATTCGTTCTTTACATTTTTTACTATATTCAGTACGTAATTCTGTTAAGAAGAAACATTCTAATTGCCTTTGAATAATATACTTACTTCTTATTAAGTTAGAATTTACGTGAAAATGTAACGAAATTTTAAATGCGATGGCGATTCTATACAATAATTTGATTAGTCTAGCACTGTGTAGCTAATTTTTTAAGACTGCATTCACATATACATATTTAATAATTCTGCTACTTTATTTAAGATATATAAAATCAATTAAATTTAATTTTGATATAATTATTTTTATATGGACATATGTTGAATTAAATCTGTCTACTTCAGTGTTTCTCAAACTGTTGTGTGGGCGTGCCCATTAGGCGTGTGTGATACCTTAATGAGGGAGTCATGAGCATATTGAAAAATCGAAAGCAAAATATTATTAAAAAAATTATTCATTTACTGAGAGCAAACAAACAAAATGCATTCTGACATCGTAAAAAATACAATATACATTTAGACTGATATAATACAGTTATAAATATTTTATAATTAATTTAACAATATTAAGAACAAGTTTAATAATTACCAGGGGCATTATTGGATTGTCATATATTTTCTTCATGCAAAAATTAAAACTTATTTTGATAATTTCTACGAATTATAATTAATCCATAAATGCCGATTAAAGATTACAAATACTGATTTTTCAATACCATCATTTAACACGTAGGGAAGTGAATGTGGTGTATAGAAGGCGGCTAGAAAAGGAGTAAATAAACTAATACTCTGATATAAGCAAATCCTTTGCAAACACTGCCAATGTTATGTTATTGAATTTCAAAGCCTTCGGAATAATTTTATAGATAGCAGTTCCCAGAAAAGATCGTACTTCAGAAAGACGTATATACACTCATGGACAAAAAAAATTAGCGCACTAAGAAAGAGTCGTCAAAACGACACGAAATTTTACATACGTAATGATTACTTTGATATAAGGAAACGATTAGAAAATCAAAGAAAATGGATCATTTATTTCAGAGAAAATGCAAAAGAATGGAGGATTCAATATCCTGTTGAACCCCCTCTAGCGCGAATGCGTGATGCTATATGATCGGGCATTGAGGCATAAAAGTTCTATATGATGTCTTGAGACATTTTGTTCCATATTTGCTGTAACCTTAGAGGCAAGGTTACAGCAAATGGATAGTGATTGGGTCCACCACGATTTTGAATGAACTACATACAAAATCGTGAGGGCCCAAATCACTGTCCCAAAGAATCCCAGATATGCTGGACTGAAGACACGTCTGGGGATCGTGCAGGCCAAGCAAGGGTAGTTACCGTGCGGAGTAGTCTTGTGACACCTTTGCCGTGTGATGAAAAATGGCTCCTGGGAGTCGTTGCATGAGTGGCAAGACATGTGGTTACAGGATGTCACGGATATACCGCTGGGCTGGCATGGTGCCTCAGATCAATATCAAGGTGACCGTGTATTGTGGGCAATTCCACCCCATACCATCACACCTGTGTGGAGCGGTGTGTCACTATAAAGCAAAGCAGGATTGAGGCGTTCACCGCGGGTCTCCACACACGAACATGATTATCATTACTGCTGAGATTGAATCTGGATTCGTCGCTAAAGACGACCTGGTTTCATTCCGCTGCAGTCCACTTTCCACGTGTGTGGCACCACTCCAAACAGAACCGTCGATGGTTGGACGTCAAGGGTAGCACACGTAATGGGCACTTTGATCCAAATGTCCTTCAGCCAGGCACCTTCGTATGGTTTGAAAAGTCACAGCACCCTAGTGAAGGTGCTACCTGTGCCTGGATGGCGACCGATGAAGCGGTTGCGTGCGGAAGGTACGCGTGAATTTCTTATGAAGTTGTAGTCTTCTCGACGAATGGTCTGTCTAAGGCATCCTGAGCCTGGTTTTCGTGTAAATGACATCTCTCGGGTACACTGGTCCCAACACCTCCTCACAACTGAATCATAGCTGCCTAATTGAAGAGCTACACGCCTAGCTGACCACCCAGCTTCCATTATGCCGATGATTGTTCCCCTCTCAAACTGTGATATCTTCTCATATTGTCTTCAAAAATAGCGTAATGACATGCCTACCTTAGCCCTTCCTTTGTAAACGATTCAGCATACTCAAACAAACTTGGTTGCCTGTTTTATACCCTACGGAAAACGACGTTAAGCGCCCTCTACCGGTTGTACGTTATGCAAAATCACGCTGTATTTCTAATCATTTGCATATCTCCCCGACATATACCTTCATGCCAAGTTTCGTTAAGAACCTGCAATTATTTTTTGGTGCTCTTATTTTTTCTGCCATGAGTGTATAAGAATTCGGGGCAAATAGGACACTGTCTGAATGAGATGTTTAAATAAGCCGGTTGCAAATTAAAGTTGTATAGTAGGTTTAGCGTTAAAGTATAGCATTATTGAATTTAATAAATCGTTATTATATATTGGGAAGGGGAGGAGGATTGCAATGCAAATTATGGTTGAACTTTGGGTCCTAATATTGAAAGTTTAAGAAGCATTGGTCTACGCCCGGGGTGGGCATTAAGTCGATCACGATCGACTGGGGACTACCAAGACATTTTAGGGTGACCATTTTCACATAAGATCCTAGACATGCATACTAAAAGAAACGCACGTGGTTATCAAAATACTGGAAACGCCCGTGAATAAAATGCCATTTTTGAATGCACTTCGTAAGCTACCAACTTTTTTTTATGAATAGAAATGTATAGATTCTGGTAGTATTCAGTAGCTTTATTAAAACTCTATAAGTCTGATTTTTTTTTAAATCCTAAAATGTTGGATCTCTCACATTTCAAAATAAAATTGTGGAGTCCGCTTAGCTGGAACAAATGTGACCGAAACATTCCAGCTTTTAGAGAGTCTAAACTGCTTATCCACAGTGCAGCAAGACAAGCTCGGCAAAGCAAAAAATGGATGGAAAGAGAAGGTCAGTGAAAGAGATCGACGGTCACTGAAGCGGATTGTAACGTCTAAAATGCTAATAACTGCCGCATAAGGGACCACGAGCTCTGTCAGCATCTAGATTCTCAAGTGTCAATAATTAGAATTAGAAGGCATTTTCATAAACAGAACATTTACGGCTGAGAGGCATTTCTCAAGCCACTTGTCACAGATGTTAATCTTTGTCACACTCACAAAACCTGGCCAATTGCTAGAAAGTAATATGAACGAATTATATTTCACACTTTTCCCTACAACAGGACGGGTGCTCATTTGGAGGATACCTGCACACAAGAATGTGATCGGGATTGTCTCCTTCCAACTGTTAAGCATGTAGGTGGATATGTCATATTATGGATTTAGATTTCATTTGTGATATAACACTTAGTGAATTAAAGTTAAAATTGCTAGGAAAAATCAAACAATAGTAGAATTCATTGGATTTCTTAATGTTTTTGAATATAAGTTAAAGCTAATATCTTCTCAACTGCTGAAGAATAAATTTAAAAAAATTAAAAAATATTCCTGAAGAATTGGTTAAAAATGGTGGGAGGTACATTAAGCAAAGAGAACTATCATGGTACAATAATAAAACTGCGCCCGAATTTTAGGGACGTTTTCAAGAATTTACTATACTAGAACCAATAGTTGCATTCATGTGTTACCCATTTGGCGATACTGATGTGGAAAATGTAACTCAAAATGTGTTAAATGTTCTCTTTATCTCTCTTGAAATACAAAATTTTTCTCCTTCCAAAGGACGCAATTTTAAAAGAATAACTTTTGGAATCTAATCGACGAAGTAAAGTATCTTAACTTAAAAAAAGCTGCAATTCATTTAACATAGTTATTTCGCTTTATCTACCTGTGTGAATCTACATTTTCAACGATGGATATAATTAAAATAACGTATCATTCCCGTTTCACAGACGACCACTTAGAATCCATCGCAAGATTAACAGTTAGTAATTATACACCAAGATATTCAAGATTGTACAGATACTATGCAGACTAAGTCTTCGGCTGAGACTATAACTACGAGCAATAACTTTAAATGATAATTATTTTTTTATGTATTTTGAATTGTTTGATAATAAATGCATCATTTGATATTATTAAATTTGTGGGTATAATTATTATGTTTATAGTTTGCGTTTTACATAAAAAAGAGTTTCAAAAGAATAATTTATTTTATTTATGATATTAGATAATTATATATTCTGTATTTAGTGTTGTTATAATATAAATACGGTTGAGTTTTTTTTTTTCTTATCACACCTAAGCCACAGAGTGGACTGCAACACCTTGAAAAAATTAGAAATAGACCGTGTCATGTAAAAGTCTGCCCACCTCTGGTCTACTCATCTAAAATGGCTAAAAGCTGGGATGATAAGTCATAAACTTTCTAGACAAAATAAAAGTATAAAGTGTAATATATATTGTGCTTTAAAATTAAAACAATTACCATACTTCAAATATAAAAATAAATAAATTTATGACTTACATAATTGTTTATTTACTTATTTCAAATGTAAACATAATAATAAAAGGAAACTTGTTTGAAGATTAGAACTATTGCCTTAAACAAAGAAGAAAATTTATATAAAATTGAGTTAAAATGTAATATACATGTTGAAATAAAAATCAAGCTATTAATAGTACAATAATGATTCAGAATGTTTATTATTATTTTGGAAATAAAAATATCTATACAAGAATAAATACATTATAAAGTTCAGAAATTAGAGAAATAGTGTATATTTGATATATCAAAGAAAATAAATTTAATTGAGATATATTACGATTAAATATAAAACAGTAAATATATTTACAGCCAAGTTATACATTCCTCTATCTTTAAAAAGAAATGGTGCGTAGAAACACCCTCCTTTTTTGTAGTAATGAACTTTAAATTAGTTATCGTTAATACTATATAACTTATTCATCGTTTGAGTATTCACTCATTCTAATGCATAGGATTGGCAAATATAATTTAAATTTTTTTAACTATATGTATTACTAAATTTTACTACAGAACAAGAGAAACTTACTACGATACAAAACAGGAAAATATAAGAAATATATTACATTAAGTAAAATTAATGTAAAGTACATACATGTAGAAGAAAAATACATTATGCATTAACACATTCTATTTCAAGTTATTATTATCGGTTTCCTTTAATATCTATTCATTTTTATGGTTACTTTTTAAAAAACACTGGCCAGATAAAAAAGGAAAAAAACACTTTTAATGTGTTCAAAACATTAATAAATCTATCTTACGACAAACAAAAAATTATTAATTTTTGATAAACGTGATTCAAACTTTCTTCCAATACATTCAATACATTTTTTTTTGTTTATTTTTTGAGTTCTTACTACTCATACATTATCAGTGAGACAAAATGTGTTTAGAATACACTGACATTTAATTTCTGTTATCTGGTCTCCTTAAATTTTGTTTAGCATATGTAAATATTTTTAATGCTTCAAAATATCACTGATATTAGTTTAAAAATAATCCTATTTAATACTTACATTTCTCAATTAACAGAAAAATTTGATGAAATAACAATAACATAACCGCATAGTTCAAATGTCTATCCGTGAGAATTTAATTAGTGCTACCTGACACTTTTAAATTTCGTGATTTACAATTTCCAAAAACTCTTTTTTTACTAACTCAATAAATTGATATTAAAATTTGCATAAAAATTATGCGAATTTTACAGCCTGAAAAGAAGGCATTTTGTGGTAACTAAAACTTATAATGTCACTTAAAATTCTTCAAAATTATTAAAATATGCATTTCGAATATTATTCTTTGAGAACTGAATTGACTTTGAAAGCAAATGTTAAAATCTAACTCATAAATTGTTTTATATTAGTCTGAATTACTGAATTCATTTCAACGCTTAAATGTTTCGTAAATAAAATATAAATGGGAAATTACCTGAAATTTACTACTGGTAAATATTTTAATTCACATAAAAGATGTTTTATAGAAGTAAAGGCTTCTAAACCCATGACATAATGATTAATTTTTAGCATTTAAGGCAATTTAAAATGTATTCGTACATTAAGCTTCAAATAAGTATTTCATAAATACTTAATAAATAATAATTAACTGCACTTCAATTAATGTTAAGTGTTATCGATGTAATATTAGATAAATTCTAGTTCACTCTAAATGTTTTATGAAACTTTCTAAAGTGGATTCGATAAAAATTCATTTTGATTATTTGTATCAACATTAACATTTAATTTATTATGCAATAAACTAAGGTATACATTATGCAGATAAAATTTTTATATCAATTATTTTACTATGGAATATGAATCTAATATGACACGTAACATTTTATATGAATAAATTAATTTTTTAATTATTTTAGAATAATTCTAAATAGCAGTAACTGCTGACTTTTCAATTAAATGGTGATGAAGTTAAATTAAAAAAGAAACTGAATCAATGGAGAGTTCCATATATGATAGAAATTCTTTAACTTACTGAAAAGGAAGATTTTAAAAATTATGTAATTTGGTTAAAATCATATATAAAGCTTCAGTATTCTTATATTAGAGACAATAGGTATTACCCGTAAATTTATTAGGAATTACAGGTATTATTTGAACAATTTATAAAATTTTAAAAATTCTGATTAAAAAAAAACCAACTTTATTTTCTCATTTCAATGCATGAACTCTTATATGCCTTACATTAATTGATACATTTGATGTCTCGTATAAATTGAAATCAATTAAGCTGATTTTTAAGGGGAAACAGAACGATTCAATTGACAAAAATCGGTCAAAAAATCAAATTTAGTTTTTTTAGCTTAAATTATTTTTTACATACTGTTCTACAACGTAACAAAATTTGAAAGTTCTAGACTTAAAAAACACATAAGTATTATAACTTTTGCGTTCGTTTTTATTCACATCCCTATGGCAAATCAAAACTTTAAATTTACATATCTCGGAAAGATAAAATAACTAGATCTGTCTTCATTTAAAATGCTAAGGCTTTTATTCTATTGTGCCTAATGCTTTGAATTGTTTTTACCAATTGCTAAAAGTGCATGTAACAAAAGTTGGTATGCATTTTTGATACTTATTTTTTAAAAATAAGGGTTTGTGCCTTTTTTAAGGAATTTTCAATAAGCATTCATAAAAAGAAGTATTGTATGAATACCAATCATGTTATCGTTAAACCCTTACCAAATTTTGTTTTGCATAGTTTGACGTTCTTGTAAATCACATTTTATGCGTGTATGTTAACTTTTGCAGGAGGAGTAGCATTTTAAAATCATTCACAAATTTTAAGTTTTTTCCTTAACAAATTTAATGGGTAGCTTTTTACCATTTAATTTGTTTAGGAAATTTTGAATCCAAAATCTGTTTTACATCGTATACACACATAGGAGTCAACCAAAAACTTTTTTTAAATCCTTAAATTTAAATTTTTTGCTTAAATGGTACCATGTTCTCTTAATATTGAATAGCGAATGAAATATTTGTAAATTACTTAAAAATTGACAAATTATTCATTGAAAATAATTCGAAATTACGGAGGCAAAGTGGATGAATAAGTATCACCCTTTTCACGAATGGATTTAAATCAATGGTATTTCCAACAGCTTTACTGATTCAACGACTAAAGTAGGACAATGAAGTCCATCGAAAGCTCATCTTAACTTGTCACAGCAAAATTACGGTTATAAAGGATATACTGCAGATAAACAGGATGAATATATCCAAACAAAACTCAGATGTAGAATGACACGTAGTGGACGAAGATCCTGTAATTAACATGCCTGTCAAGTTCCGAGAATGTACTCACATTCTGTTAATGTGTTAGGTCATTTGTTTCAGCAGTTGCGAGAGTATTCATACGCATCTTCTCATTTATATATAAGGATATAACCATTGTTTCATAAAAGTTGAATTAGATTTTTTTTTCGAACGAGTATCCAACCTTATTCGATGCTTTCATTGAAAAAAAAATGAAGTGTCTCTTTTTTAATTATAAAGAAAAATTAAAGAAAACTAAAGTTTTCCTTCTCCATATACTGACATATTTATAGTTTTTTAGGAGGGTGTGGCAGTTATAATTTTGTTTTATTTTAACTTACAAGCGAATAATTAAATATCGATAAGCACATTTTTTCTACCGAGGCACCGACCTCATTCTTATGAAAATAGTGGAATTCTACCGAAAAGATCTTATTTAAATGTGTAGCGGCATCATCTATATAAGCCAATAACAGCCTCTCGACTGAAGTGATCATTTAGATCTAGTGGTTAAGTTACACGGCTTCAGACCCGAAGATCGCGGGTTCTGTCATCCGAATAAACTTGCCACTTCAAATGTATTAAACAAAATATTTCATAAGAATTAAATGCTATAAATGCGGTTTTCATATGGAAAATGAATGTAAACTTCACAGACAGTTGAAATGCTTTTAAAATTATAAAACTGCTGTAAAATATATTAAACTGATGATTCTGTACAAAACAGATTCGATGCAAAATCAAAACTGTCTTGAAAAAAATCGAAGACTCATTATCCCTTTTGTAGAAATTATAAAAATGCTTGGTGTAATCTTGATGGAAGTATTCGTGAATGGATATCATTATAATTCCTTTTTGTCTAATGAGTTGCTATGTATCATTTCTTTTCAATCTGAGAAGAGGGACTAACGAGATGTCATATTTACAAGATTTACTGGAAGAAAAAAAGCGTAATTCTTCGCTACTTTCATGTAAACATTAACTGTAATATCACAACAGGATTGTAATTTGAATATATATATATATATATAATATATATATAAATGTACGATTGCAAATTTTTTTTCTTCCAGTAAAATATTGTAAACAGAGACATCTCAATAGTCTAACTATATCTCAGATTAAACGTGGAAAATTATACATAGACAGTATATTTAAACTGTTGCTGAATTAAACAAATAGGTAAATATATTTTATATACTTTTTCAGATTTTATACATAACATCCCTTAAAAGTGCTGGGAGTATGAGTTTTTTAGTATTTACTGTGGCTGAATCTTTTCTATATAATGACGATAGTTTCATCTTAATGGTATATAATATATTATTATAGTATATATTTTTAAATATATATAAATATATATATATATATATATATATATATATGATTTTCAATACATTCAATTTTTCTGTTTCCAATAAAATTTAAACTTTTTTTCAAATAAGAGACTTATTTTTTTGATTGCCACAAGTTCTGTGTCAGATATGCTCTGCAACAATGCTTTGAAAGAACTTCAGAATAACTTTTATGCGGCATGTCATGGTGTTGATCATGATTATTTAAAAAAAAACGTTATTGTAAAAGTTTCAGATATAATTCTCACTAGCACCTGAACGGAGGCCTTACAAAATATTAATTCAGAGAAGTGTAGAAATAATGACCAGAAAAACTATACTACATTCTTATAACTTTGAGCATATTAAAAATACTTTTGACTGCATTTTTAATTTATCAAAAAGTTAAATGCTTAAGAACTTAAAAACATTGTCCATAAATTGTAATTTTAATTCAAGAGATAATGATTTTGATAAAGGTTTCCAATATTTTCTTAAAACTAAATATTGGGTGCCCTTATAATTATGAAAATCAGTGTATAAAATTAGAAAAAAACAGAATTGTAAAGGTAGCCTTTGTGAGTAGATAAAACTATTTTAAAAAAATAATGTAAATCATCTATTTAATGATTTATCTATCTCTTCAGAAGGTTTTATTGATTGTATAAATGTCTGGCATAACGAAATTGCAAAATAATAATAATAATAATCAATACAAATTATAAAAAAGTGTACAATGGGCGTGCACTCAAACTCAGAAAGGAGACTTAATACGATCATGGAAGTTGCTTGGTATGGTAGGCTTCTATCTTCCATCCATGAAAAAGGTTTCCATTTTCACTAGAAGGGCGTGTTTAAGGGCTGGAGTTTTGCCCTCATGAAATTTCGAGAATATTCAAAAGCATTCCAGAATATTTCGGAACATTTTGGAACCCCGTTCGGCAACATCCTGGAAAATCCCAAATTAATGTGGATCATTCTAGAACACTCGAATGTTGTGGAATGCTTCGAAACATTATGGACCCTTCGAAAACATTTTTGGTATGTATAGGGCTACTCATTGGTCGGGGTACATAAAGCAAAATCCGTCGTTGGATCGAATGTGAGTGAATAAAAACAAACAATGAAATGTGAGTAATCGAACTGGTACAGTTACTAAATAGAAATATAAAATAAAGTGTAAAAATTGCTTAAAGTGTTCTTGGTGTATTTCTTACTAAAAAAATGATTTGATTTATACTTTATACCATGTCCAAACACAAACGAGTAGGAGATCTTGCCTGTTTTGAAGCAAAACGGTAAAAACAACTGAACAGTGGAAGAGCGTGAAGCACGTTTACCTTCCCAACGAATGAGTATGAGCACCATGAGAAGCACATGAATCAAAGAACAACAAAATGAAAGTCGAACTAAGAATTTCAACACGCAATAAAATACTGCAAACGCAAAGTTACCCATGAAAAAAACACTCTACGAAAAGCGTGAACGACGGCAAGTAAACAGATTAAAGCTTATCCCTTTACCTCAACTACAACACTATCACATATTAACTCCCTAAGAGAAACAGGATACCCTAGCTAGTAAATAAGTAACATAATTCTGTTAAAATATGTATAATTTACAAAAACTATCAGAACTATTTATTTATTTGGGTTACTCACGTATGAGCACATGTGATCGAAATTTAAATAATGGAAGGTAATTTCATTCATATATTCCTAGTAATCAGTATGATTTTGTGATTTTCAATATAGTTATCAAACTAATATGTGCTATTAAAGAATTTGACAACCCTTAAGAATTTTTATTTTAGAGCATTGAAACTCGGATTTAATCCAAAGTTGTAATTAATTTTATGTCTTATCGCTCGTGTTACTACCTGTGTTCAAGTTCATAAAACACCACAATAGTTAACGTGTATATTATTCTTAACATGTTCGTGAGAAAATATTCCTTTCCAAGAAAAAAAAAATTTCAACTATACAGATAAAAAAATTTTCAATATATTTTCATTTATCCAAAGAACTCATGTCATAAATTTAGTTTAATTATATTCAAGGAATATTCTAAAGAATTTCAATTTTCTTTCAAATGTTTCCCATTATTCAATTCATAAACTTTCAAATATAAATATTGTAATGCAAATAATATTTGTTCATCATTGCTTATATTCAATCAAAATTAATTTTCAAAGGAGAGTTTTGTATTTTTTAAGGAGCATAACTAGTTTGTACGAAGTCCTGTTTTCAGGTTCCATATGCAAAAATTTTACGCTGTCCAAAATATTTTCACTTAGACAAACACAATTTATTTCAATGATGAACAAGTAGTTTTTTACTATACATTTGCAGTAAAGATCAAATTTTGGATTTTTTGTTTTTTTCATCTCTTGAAGAATTAGAAGGGTTAAATATACATCTAACTCTTCAAACAATGCATTAAATAAATCTCTAACATCTAAAAACCTTATATATCCTATGTCATTTAGAGAGTAGAACAATAAGTAGAGCATTGTTTTGATGCTTAATAATTAATTTCTTATCTTTTTAGTGATAAATGATATTCAAGCCTCAATTTTTTTAAAAATATTTTTTTAGAAAGTTAGTCGTAATGAGTACTATAATCGTAACTATCTAATCCGAATTTTAAACATACTTAGTTCTGTATTCATATCTCAAAAACAAATGTTAGGCATTTATTTTTTTATTTTAAAAGAATAAACACTTATTGTGGCATTCATATTGTGAATTCTATAGAAAAGTTAATAATATTTTTATGGACTTTAAAGAACAACAATTACAGTACTTCTACTCAACAACAAAATAAAAGCAACAGTTTTTCATTGAATCATTTTTAGAAACCAATATGATTTTCTTTTATTTTTAACTTTTATATTCTGCTGTAAAATGTTTAATTTGATTCATGAAATGATATATTCGAATTGATAATCTTATTTAACCAGAAAATATTTTTGAGAAAACAAAACAATACAAATTAATCTTCTAAACGTTTTTTTTTCAACTTAATTTTTCAAACTTGTATTTATAGTACGACTAACAAAATGTTGAGTTGAATACGAGAAGGGACTAAATCCATTTTTAGAGCAAAAGTTTTTTACGCTAAAAATATCATCGTGTTTAATGCTTACTATTACATTTATTTTACATTCTTCCGATGGTTACAACTTTATCATAATATGGAATCATTTGAATTATAAAACATACAAAATAGTTATAATAAATAGCTATGAATTTCTAGTTTGGGTTATAATGAGCATATTCAGGATTTTTCTTTTACAAACGTTTTTAGCATTCTTTAATCACGTTAAGAGATACAATTATGCTCTGAGAACACTTTAGCTATAGTTGAATTTTGTTATCAATCCGTCTATATTTTTCAATATATTTTAATACACTCATGTCCATAAAATTAAGGATAATGAAGTTCAGGCAAAGAAAGAGACAGAAGCAAAACAAATTTGACTTATTTGTAAAGTCTATTTATTAAACAAAAGGAAAGAGCAAAAAAAGATGCTATATGTTTGACATATTTAATAAAAATTGCGACTTTTACTCCCTGGAGCAAATTTCAAAAAAGAACCTATTTACTAAAAACAGTATAACATGGTTAGTATGATGGTTAATACTGGGACTATGTCTCCCGGACAATGCAATACTGGCCTTACAACGCCTACGCATGCTGAGTACAAATTATCAATCTGATCTTGGGGAATATTACACCACTCATCAAGCAATTCCCTCCGAAGTTCCAGTAGACAGGTGGGAGGGGTTGACGGGCTGCAATTCGTCGGTCAAGCATATCCCACACATGCTCTATTGGATTCAAGTCCGGTGAGTATGCTGGCCAATCCATACGGGTGATATCCTCCGATTGAAGGCATTCGTCTACAATGTTTGCACGGTGAGGACGGGCGTTGTCATCCATAAACAGAAATTCAGCACCCATGGCGCCCCAAACAAACGTACATGTTGTTCCAGAATGACATCCCGATAGATGTGGCCTGTCATCGTTACACTCTGAACATGCAGGTCAGTTCTGGAACCAAGAATAATTCCTCCCCAAACGAGCCATCCTGCACCACCGTAACGGTGTCGTTCAATGGTGGTGGTAACGGGTACCTGGTGCTCTCCATATGAAGTCCGGCGAGAATCAGACTGCAAACTAAACCTGGACTCGTGGAAAACATCACACAAGACCACTGTTGTGGTGTCCACAATGCATGCTCTCTACTCCAGTGTTAATCGCGGAGACATTGAGTTGCAGTAAGGGAACACATCTGACAGGCCTACGAGCATACAGACCAATGTGCCTAAGCGTCTGTGCACGGTCTGCCTTGAAACTGTCGTACCGGTAGCTGAAGAGAGCTGACGAGATAGGTCTGATGCTGTGCTCCGTCTGTTTCTTTTGGCAGTAACTGCCAAATACCGGTCCTCATTCGGCGTTGTAACTCGGGGGCGACCTGTGCTGTAACATCTAATCACATTACCATCATCTTGGAATCGTTGCCAAAGCCTGGAGATGACACTCTGGGCGATTCCAAGTTAATATAAAAAATTTTATATTAGTTAATATAAAAATGTATATAAAGCACTAAATAAGCTTTAATATTGTAAATTTAAGACACATATGATATATTATTATAGTTCATCCGTATGTAAACTTATAGTTTTAAGATTTAAACATAATTGTTAAATCCACATACAGAATTAGAAATTATTAGGCTTATATGAAATAAGTACATCTTAATTTGAGTGATTGTTAACGTCTTAAAATCACACATAAATATTTTAGAAATATAATTATTAGAATTTAATATATAAATTATTATTACATTTGTAAAACTTAATTATTTTTTTAATCTATATATTTCTGCTAACTATATATAAATTTGCATTTTTTTAAAAATAAGTATATTATAATGAAGGAAAATATGTTATTTATCAACAGAAATCTTAACACAGTTTCATTAACTCAATTTAGAATTTAATCAGCCAGATCCTAAAATCAATATAAGAGATCTATATTGTGACTCTATAAATAATTTGCAGTTTTATATGGGTAAAAAGAAGACAACGGCTCCAAATTTTGAAAGAATTCAGATTTATTAACTTTGAAGGACAAAGAAATGACTAAATTAACACAAATTGACGGATATACACACACAAAAAATATTTTAACGGATTACTTACTTTAGATAAAAACGCTTTCGTTATAAACAAGCTTAACGGAGCTGCAAAAATCACTCTCTATTGCAGTTCTACTAGCAGAAAGCACACATATAGTCTTATATTAGTCAGGGATATTAGTCAGATTATCTTATATCAGTTAACATACAAGCAGATTCGGATTTTGACTGACCCTATTCCTAACTGACTGATGACTCAAATGTCCCTCAAACAGAAACTTCTAGAAGAGGGTCAATCCAAGAGACTTATAGATGATTCCTTAGTTAAATCAATTTTTGGAAATTTTTTCGATAAATGCAACGCAGTTACCAATTTGGCTAATCTTCCCGGGTTGTCAAAATCATACTTTCAACAATCTTCATGGAAAGAGAGCTTTCCCTTTAGAACACAATTTTACCACGAGCAGTGCATCACTGATAGAAAAAATAATGCGTGTTGATGCCTTAATATTTATATAAAAGTGGCACATATAAAAATGTTTAAGAAATACGATCAATCATTTCAAGTTTTAAATAGCTCATTTTTTTAATGATAAACAACAGCAAAAATATGATCCAATGTACGTGTTATGGAAGGTATCGTTCTATAACGATAATTTGATGTAAAGAATTCGAAGAATAATTTTTTATTCCATTAGGCTTAGCTGCGCTCACATCAAAGCATTGCATTTAGTCTGATGCCAAAATACGGACTGTTGCCAATCCGGTAAACTGAAGAATGGTACAAGGAAATTGCGTCCAGATTTACAATATAAATACAGAGTATAAATATAAATATTAATTTACATAAAATACAAATCCTTAATATTACAAATGCATAAATAAAAATTATTGAAATTCATTTTAAAAATTAATTACTTTACAAAATATGTTCTGTAATTTTATTACATTTCTGTTTGTTTATTAACTCATTTGGCTTGAGCGGCTATTAGTTGGCAACGAGTTGAATAATATTTGTCTCAACATATGTGTCAATTGATATACCAAAATTTATTGTTTTATATACCGATACATTTCATTAGCTACAAAAACAACAAAAAACATTTTGTTGTCTGCAATGACAATAAAATTTGATGATAGCATTTGTTCTTTTAATTTCACTGCGGGAGTCACTACGCAATACATCTTGCTTACTTCTCTACGGTTCCAAGAACATTCCCTTATCTTTCAAATGGGGATTAGCAGAAAAAACACATATATAGTTATAAGCTTAATATCCAACAGGGTGCACTTAACTCATGATTTGTACTAATTTAACTTCGAGATCCCAAGACATACATGCATTTGCAATTCCCTATCCGCTTTAATGCGTTTCTTTGGAGGTAATTTCCAGGAGGTCTTTTTATTCAATGGCTACAAAATATCTCACTGGGAAGTACTTTTCTCTCTTCGGAGATCTCGGAAAAGGGCTTTAGTTGACGCCAAGGAAATTATTTCGTGAGATTGTGTTTCATGAATTTTGAAAGAGGAAAGCAGACATTATCCGAAATCGATGTTGTAGAAGTTCGTACGCATTATTCGATGGATTTGAAGAGGAAAAAGAGAAAGAATTTAGGAATCCTTTGATTATTCATTTGCCCATACATTCCCCTTGGTAAATTCTCAGAAGTATTGTTGAAATTGTAAAATAGTTTGAGAGTTTAGTGCTGAAATAAACCATAATGTGTAATTGCAAAAAAAAAATGAATTGTTATAATAATTGTAATTATCAATATTCATTGTAATTATCGTAAAAGGGTAAACCAGATTAGATAATAATTTTTACAATGTTATTAGTAAAATGGATAGATAATATAATTAATGCAGTGTTTCTCAAACTGTGGGGTGCGTCCCCCATGGGGGGTGATTCCTTTTTGAGGGGGCACGAGTATATAGAAAAGTCGAAAACAAAAGAATAAAAAATTATTAATTTACTGAAAGGAAACAAAATAAAATACATTCTGACATAAAAAAAATACAGTTACACTGATAATATACTTATACATGTGTCAGTACTGCGCATTGTGTTTCATAATTATTTTAACATTACTAAGTTAAGAACAAGTTCATATAATAATGGCGGGGATCCCATAAGCCTGTCATAAAACTATTTACAAAATTTAATACTTGTTTCAAAATGTGTACGGTTTATAATTAAAGTCGTATTCTGTAGCTTTACGTCAAGTTATATTATTGAATTAAATATATTGTTATTATATGAAGAAGGGCATAATGAAAATTATGATTGAAAATTGGGTCGCAAGTATAGAAAGTTTGAGAATTACTGGATTAATGTAATAAACTAATAATAAGAGGGATTAAATACGCTCTAGACAGCACCATCCAAAGAAAAAGTACAATTATATGAACATTATTCATGTAATTATGAAATGAAATCTTATTAAGTGTAATAAAAACAGCGATAATGTATTTTCCAAAATTGTTATACGTTTTTAAAAATAAGAATTTCATTTGCTTAAAGAATGACTGAAATTTTCAGAATAGAAGAACAGTTTATTAATAATTTTAAATCTTATATTAAAAATTTATATCATTACTAAGAATGTTCTAAAATTAAAAAAACATGTTTTTTCACAAATGCATTTCATAACAAATACATTACATAAAATATTTATACTTTTATTATCCGATTGTATTTATGTGCTAGCCGGCTGGAGAGCGTAGCTATTTAGGAGGTGACTTTGTACAACCAAGATCATTTGTTTAATGATGCAAAAAATCGACAGCATCCATGTCGTATTATTATGCGGTACCATAAAGATCCCTAGAGTACCTGTTTGGCTTGTGTGATCTCGACAAAATTAAGTTCCTGGTACAATCTTGAATTGTTTGAGCATCAAAATTATATCATGACAACTAGTATCTTCAAATACAAGCTTCCAGGGAATGTTCTAGGTCTGTATTGGTAAACTGCTAATCTGCAGTCCCCTTTTAAAAAAAAGAACATGTATGAGCCGATCTATGTCTGGACTTCCTTCACGAGCTGATTATTTATGTTTAAGTGAGCTAAATATTTATATTACAGTTATTTGCTTTGCAAGCATGTTGTTTAATTTGCTTTATAGAGTATGATAAGCACGTTTTTAAGCTTAAGATCTAGCCAGATATAGTTTTAATAATAATATGAATAATATGATAGCTCATTTATAAGTTTAATATATGGTTATGGTTTTAAAATAAATAACCATACGAATATTTTTATATTTATACACTCAAATTCAAAAATTTAGTTAAATTGATTTTCAACATTAGCTTATTTTCATCCATAAACCGCTTTCGGAAATATACTCTTTATGTTAAAGATAACTACAATTTTTATTATTTACAATACCAATAATGCAAGTTCAGATAACATATTTTTATTTGCAGTAGACTTGAAGATTATATATTCTTTTATGTCATATTTTCCTGAAAGAAATCCCTATAAAGCGTTCGAGTATTTTAAAAAAAAATACTTTCATACAAATAGGATTTCATATCATTTTCACCAACACTCTGAACTTAAAGGGTTGCACTTTTAAAGCATATATGCATTCCTCTCCAATTGATTTCTACAAGATCGACTTTCATGAAGTGCTTGAAAAATATTCCTTTCAAAATATGCTTCATACCTTTCCATTTACCACACACTAGTAAGAAAGAAGAAAATGTGCGAGTAAGAATTTTCTCAAAAATTTAATAACACCACATAATCTGAACTTAGTGAAGAAAAAAGGGAAAAAATACAAAAGAACTCTTCAATAAGCTGTCAAAATGATAGCATCTCTGAAAAGCGAAGAGTTCAATTTTATAGACCATTTCGCTGGACAAACCATCTTTTTTTACCCAGCAGAACCATTCTCCTTATCCTCAAACAAATGGAGGCTAAAATATAAAGAATAATATATGGAAAAGGGTTTCGTACTGCTTCAATGACGAATAAGTTTTTTTCTTCTTTTTTTTTCAATTCACTACATTTTACTGAAGGAGATTTAGAAGATTTTCAATAAATCATTGCACTTTTTTGAAACGATATATTCCTGTCGTGTCTGGGATTCTATATAGTATAAAACTGGTTGGTCCTGTTATCTGC